>JALAZF010000560.1:3642500-3740099 GCA_022829125.1 Lathyrus tuberosus
TACCAGGTATTGCTCACACAATTTTTGGTAGAGAAACCTCTGTATACTCCAAGAGGTTCTAAGCTGCTTAATTCACGGGTGGATATTTATATTTGGAGTTTAGTAACTGGCGGAAAAGGACCGAATGGATGTTTATTTGGTGTTGGAGCTTTGGTCGGTGGTATGAGAACGTCACATCCACCACAATTGACCCCCGAGATGATAGAAACAGTAAGACAACTGGCGCTAACTGAAGCGAGATGCAAAACGGCGCAACGTGAGGCGATATTATAGGCCCAATTGGAGTAGCAACAAAGTCAGATAGAGGCAATGAAGAAGAGGCAAGCTAAAATGGAGGCGATGATGCGCCAATTTATGAAATCGCAAAGTGGCGGTAATCCAGTTGTTGGAAATGAAGAAGTTGGTGGTCAACAACAAATGGATGACTTGGATGACGATGATATTAACTTGGATGACGATGATATTAACATTGAAAGCTTTCCAGCATTTATTGTAATTTTAAATTTTTATTTTTATAAAATATTTATTACATTTTAGCATATTGTACACTTTTTATTTAAAAATTTTATTCTAAATTTTGGTATTTATTTATAATTATTAATGTTCGTTATTTATATTTATTAATTTTTCAAATTAAATTATTATTGAAAAAAATTTAATATTCATTTTGTTTTGTAAAATAATTAAAAAAACAAACTATAATTAAAATTTTAAATTATAATTTTAAATTATAAATAAAAATACAAAACGTACCACATAATTAATCAATTTTTTTTTATAAAAAAAAATTATGTAGCCATGTGATATTCAATTCACAACTGGCTATGTGAAATTCACTTCGCAACTTGCCACGTGAAATTCACGTCGCAACTTGCCACATGAATATCACATGACAAACTTCTTACACACGTCTGCCATCTTCTCTGCTACATCTGTCATTATTGTAACTCTGTTTTATTTATTGCGACGTGAAAATCACGTGGTAAAGTTGTGAAGTGATTTTCACGTGCACGTGAATAGTCACGTCACTAATACCAATTTGTGACGTGATTTTGCATGTTATGAAGTGATTTTCACGTGGCAAATAGTTAATCAAGCCAAAAATACTGTTTGGCATGTTATTCATTTGCACCGAAAGCGATAGACATGTGCAAATACGTTGCCAATGTTCTTGAATTCATACATTAAACTATATATAACACTTTAGTTTCCAATTACAAAATCACATATCGTTCTCGTTTGTTTTTTTAATGTCTATTGCATGTTATTAATTTTATAAATTGGGGGTTACTAAGATAAAGACAAAACAACACAATATTGTTACTCTTAGAATAATAACCAACAACCAAACTTGACCTATTAATATTGTTCTTCCTCTAAAAATAGCCAATAACCAAACATGCTAACTACCCTCTAATAAAAATAGATATTATATTGTTTAAAAGTTTGTCCATAGATAGAGTTGCTGATATATATATATATATATATATATATATATATATATATATATATATATATAATGTAATGTAATGTGATGTAATTTTACATGCGTAAAGATTTTGAAGGATTTAAAACTTGCTTATTCTCTCCTACATGTATAATTTCTCCACTAGATGTCACCTGGGGTCTGTTATCTCTTTCAAAATGTTTGTAGATCACCAGTATTAAGGGACAAAATGATGGTATTAATTTAATAATTAATTTATAATACTTAATACAATAATTGAAACTATAATAATATTTAAATTTCGAAGCCAAATAAACAAATGAAGATATATATCAATTAAGATTATACAATATGTTATTTTATAAAAGATTATAAGAGTCACTACAACAAGAAAATATCATATTAGCTACCATAATTTGCTACAGATTATTTTAGTGGTTAATCCGAAATTATAAAAGTGAATTTTAACTGAATAGTTATTTCTTTTCAACAAATTAATAGTATTGATTATATATATGTTATTTGACAATAGTACTAATTATATATTATTATGTGTACAAACTTAAAATTATCCTTTTTTTTAAATAAATTTAAAAAAAGCATGTTCCCTTTCTCCTCTTTCTCTCTCTTTCTCCTCTTTCGCTCTCTACACTCGTTTTTTGGGTTTGAGAAACTCTAGCAATAAAACTCCTCGATTTCTCATTCAAAAACACAAATCATTCAACTCTTATCAAATTGAATCGGAAATTCATAAACATTACCGATATTTACTCTCAATGATTCCATCCACATTGTTCTCTGTCAAAATCTCCTTTTTTCCGCTCAAAACTCGGGAACAATATTGCTATCAATCTATAATCTTATTGAAATTCAGTAATTTCTCTCGCGAATCTGATGCAAACTTTCAAGATCGGTGAAACTTTAGCTTCTTTTTCTTCACTATAAGGTTTGATTTGTTGCTCTCATTTTGTTTAAAGTTTACACCCTAGTTTAGCTTAATCCAATTCAATTTTTAGTTTTCTACGCTTGTTTTTGTTTTAGATATAGTTGGTTCGAAGCTCAAATCACTCTATTCTAATCATCTTCAGGTTAATTTTTTACAACTCAATTTACTTGCAATTGTTGATTTTATTGCTTTAAATTTGTTAGGTTTTGAGATCTGAAGGTTTTTATTTGGTGTTTTGTTTACAGATCTGAGTTTATAAGTTTTCAATTTTCTTGAGATGTCAAAGTCGATGTCGGAAATCTGTCTCGACCTTCTCGTTCTCGTCGAAATGCACGATTCCGACTATGATTACATGTTTGATTCTATTTCTCTTTTTGGAATTTCACTTCAATAGTTCATTTTATATATTTACTTTTAAATTTAACAGATGTCGAAAGGTGTTGAACATGAGACTGTTTTCAAATGAAGATACTGGCAAAGTATAGGATCATAGTGTCATGCAGAAAAATTATCAAGTTTTACTTGGTAAAGTATGCAACCACATTATAATTGCTTGTGCTATAAGTTGTAAATTAACTGTTTATTCAAACAAGACCTTATGCTATAAGTAATTATGTGATAATGTTTGGTTATGCTTAATTAAGTTGTTTATCCAAACATGGTCCAATTGCTTGATTATGGGTTTGTACAGTGAGCCTGTTTACGTTGTATGGATTCTTGAAGGGTAACAAGCCAGATTTACATGTGGCAATGGCGCCTCAAAGAGCCAAGCCCTTCTATGCCTCTTTAATGGACAGGTTTAGGAATGCTTATAACTCTGATGCAATCAAGGTATGTTATCCGTTTTTTGTTATACTTTAATTTACAATGCCAAAAATCACAATCGACCCTATGTGTGATTTTAGAAGTAGTTTGTGAAATTGATACTTTGACTTCTCATTAAGTAACTAGGTATAAGTTATAACAATGCATTATTTTCCCTTCATGTTGTAAAAGATACAAGTTCTATCTACTAATCTTTTCAAAAACATCATGTTGTGTGAAAGTCGTGTGCAATGAAGATAGTTACGAAGAGATGGAGATATAATTAAGTGAGATATGGGAGGTCGGGTATTTGCACAATGTGAAAGGAAAAGGGTGTGTGAAAATTAGGATTGTAATTTAATAAGTATTCAGTTTAGTAAGAACTTATTATATTATGCTATGGACTCTACATTATGATCATCAAGTCATACTCTGAGTTTGGTTGGAGCCTTTCTTATTTTGAACACACCTCTAATTCACATACCTAATAATGTCTAGTATAATTGTAATTTCTCATCCTAGAGATTTTTTTCTTTTTTATCAGTAGTCATTAAAATTGGTAGTCGGGGTTTACGGTACTCACAACCCACCGACCTCTTGTGCTGAGTCTTAATTGGAGGTTGATCTGACTTGATGAGCATGAATTTGAATTCTGACCATTTTTTCAACAAGACCAAATGTAAGACATTATTTTTAGTTTATTCTACTTGAAGCTTTTTCTTATTGATGCAGTAAACTTATCATTTCATAAGCTCAAAGAATGGTTATGTTTGTCTTTTTTCGTTATGGGAGCTTGGAACAGTGTCAGTCCTTATAATTTGGGTGCCATGGGAGAACCAGAGAAAAGGATGCCTTTATAATTATTTAAATATCATTTTTATAATTGATTCCAGCTTAATGCTATTTTCTTGAAGTGTTTACAGATCTGAGTTAATTGGTCTTTTCAAAATGTATTTGGTGTTTTTATTTACATATCTGAGTCCTGTTTTAGTTTTCAACTATTCAGATAATATATGCAGTGTTAAAAAAATATTTTTCAGGGAACTATCATGAAGTATTCTGCATTTAACTTTGTTGATACTTGAAATAGTTTATATACTACGATATGAGAATATAATCAAATCAAGTAAAGTGTTGCAATATATGATTTCATTGTAGTGTGACCTATTATACTTTCTTGAATCAGTAACCAAGAAGTTGACTCCAAAAGGAGCAGAAAAGAAACAAAAGGGGACTTCTGCAAAAGCTGAAGTAACACCTGATATAGGTGCACTTTGCATATAAAATGATAAAAAATGTAAGACTCGTGTTATTGTTTACTGCAACTGTTTTTTGCTTCAAGAAAGTGATTTACGGTATTTTGTATATTCTAGCAGAAGTTAACTTATGCTCCCCCAAGATGAGAAAAATTACTAACAGGTCAATTTATTCCCACTGGGTTGTTTGGTTGGTATTCTGTAAGAAATATTGGTCGTGAAGTCGAAAATTCTGATATGTTGGAGAGAATCGACTGACTATTATCAACAATCTATTGCAGTATCATCCTATAAGTATGATATATACATACTTTTCTTTGAGTTTTCTTATATGGTTATTTTACATGAGAAACTTCCTTGTTACTTTTAGCCGATATACTGTTTAGCTTGCCCTTAATTTTCAGTTTTTCCTACTCATGAGTATTATATAAATTGTCCAGGAGTCTAGTGAACTACTGGCAATGGGTGAATTGTTATGCCTAAAGGATCCATAAAAGGAGGTGAATAATACTTTTCTAATTTTCATTTCCTTTTTTATTTTCTACATAGAATATACTTTAATTTTTTAGGGAGCCCTCTGCACCATTATTTTCATTTTCTTTCAACCATTAACATTGCAAATATTTGTGAAAATTATTTCCTAATTCATTGCAGTCCGAAGTTGTGTGCTTGAATGAAATTTTAGGCATTAAACTTTGAGATTGTATTTTATTTTGTTCATGATGAGATTGTTGCATTGGATAATGATATGATATGAGTAGTGGTTATATGGAAAATGATAAACATGGTAGTTATGTTAGATTGCTTGCAGATGCTTATGCAGATTCAAAATCTTCTCTTTGCTTATGCAGATTCAAAATCTTCTCTTTGTTTTTGTTGGATATGGTATTGTTGATATTGTAATACTCTCCTTTTCATTCTCATATCAATCTCTTTATTATTGCATTCATTGAGTTGTTTTGATATGTAGCTTAGTTAAGGAGGAATTGAATAAAGGTTTGTTTGGATAAATAGCTTAATTGAGTGTTTATCATATAAGTTCTTTTATACAAGCTATTTCGATAGTCAAAGATTTTGAATTTGGTAAAATTATTTTCATATAATTTATAAGTTGTATTTTTAAGCTATTGTTGAGAGCTTATTAAAATAAAGTGAATACAGTTTATGATCATTTCAAAAACTAATTTTGTACGCCCTATCAAATGCATATGCTAGCAGATATGCCTAAATTAGTTGTTGTTTATAAGCAAATCCAAAACTAGCCTAAGTATTTATTGTATATATCATAGATTTTATGTATAAGTTGTTTCAAAAAAGCTTAATTAAGCATGTATAGAATAGGTGTTTATTGTGTAAGAGATTTTATGTATAAGATGAGCTTTTATGTATAAGTTATTTCTAACACGCTTTTATCTATAAGAGCTAAATTGTTTCTAAAGTCATGCTTTTATTGTATAATAGCTTTTATGTATAGTAAGTTGTTTTTAGAATTGAAGAGGAAATTAGAGTTCACTTTGAGTAAGATGAAAATAGTTTAGGAAAATAAGCTGATTGGAGTATAAGATCATCAAAACACATACACGAGTGCTTCCTGCATATGTGGCCGATATAAATTCTTCCAAGCGTGTTTGAGTGTATTTTGTTATATTCTATTGTGTTTTGTAGGTACATTTTCATGTTTATATATATAATTTTGATGATGGAACTTGGGGAGGAAGTTTTGACATGCCAAAAGAAATGGCATACTCGCATTTAGTAATGGTGACAGATGGAATACATTTATATAGTTATTGGACAGTGCTGCCCTGTTAGGTGCGGATTTGGCCTAAAATTGGCATATCTTTCTTTGCACTTTTTCATCTCTTTTCTCATGTTTTCATGGTTTTTATCCATGATTGTTGTTGTTCTTCTACACATTGAGAATATACCTTTGGTGCTTGTAATGTGTGTGTTATTGTGCAGGAAATGCACTAAATGATCAAAGTTTGAAGACACAAAGAAATGGTGCAAGCTGCTAAAGAATTGAAGTTGCAACAGCAGGATTCGCCTCGCGAGTTCTGGCGAGCTCCTAGCGAAGGTTCGCCTAGCGAACGTTGGCGAGTGTCCCAGCGAGGGGGGTGGCAGAAAGTTTCAGTAGGAAAAGTCCCTAAATTCGCTGGGCGAAGGTTTTGGCGAAGGCTCGCTTCGCGAGTGTTTTGTTCGCTTCGCGAATGTACGTGAAATTTCAAGGGCGGTTTAACTGTTTGAGGCACCTGATGTGCCTATTTTTTAACCATTCGCCTAGCGAATGAATTGGTTCGCCTAGCGAACCTTCAAATTTCTGAATTGTATAAATACAATTTTTACACTTTTTAGGTTATGTTTTTTTTGATGTTGTTCTGAGGTTGTTGTAATTATTGGGATCAGAACTTGATATCTCTTTTAGTTCCAAGGGAGAAAAGGTAGGATCTTTGATTTCTTGTTGGAGAGGGATGTAATCTTTTGATACCTATTGTATTTCCTCTAATGTATGTATGTGATTTGAATTCTGATTTTCTATTGTTGTTGTCTTTGGTTGATTATTTGTGGTCTTGACAAAACCTTTACAAATCTTTGATCTTCGATTTTCATCTATCAATGAACAAGCTTTTGACATGGTTTTGTGAGTTGATATTCATTTTATCTTTTGTTGTATTGTGTTGATTAAGTAGCATGGGTAGCATGAGTAGGATCGATACGGTATCGCGAGGATGCGTGATAATAGCGATGAAGAAGGATCTTCACATTCATTGGGCAAATTAGTTGAATACATGTAAAAAGGGTTAAGCGTGTGTACGTATTTTGATCTTGCTTAAATACGAAGAAATCATTTATTTGATATGGATGTTATAGTAATATCTGTTAGGACTGAACTCTAGAGATAGATTTAGGATTAACACTTGCGTGAGTATCTTCTCTTAAAGCTCTGTGTTGGTTTTGTTGCGTGAGACATCACTGATGAGACAATGCAGTTGGCCTCTCGACGTTGCGTTAGACATAACCTCTGTTGTGAGTGATACGCGAGGATATTTGGCGAATGATTGATTTGTGTTTGCTTGATTAGAAGAATGCATGTGTTATCAATTGATGAAATCCAATTCCAACAAGGCCCCGTTTATAATTCTGTCTTTACTTTATATTTTCCGTCTTTATATTTTTCCGCATTTGCTTTTGGTTCGTCTTTAAACCAGAACTTTTGATCCATGAGCTTAGAAATATAGAAACCGTTGAATGGCATTCTTTCCCTCGCACCGATCCCTGTGGAGACGACAAAAACTGGGTTACTTATTATTATTTGCTTGCTGTTATATCTAGCTTCAACATGCCCATAATGTAAAGGTCTCGCCGCTCGTAATTTTATTAGATGCAGATTTTATGCCCCATTTCTACTTGTTGGAATGATATTTTTAGTGTAGTTATGATTATTACTCACATTTGACATAGGAATATGTATGAATGATGTTTAAAAGACTCACATTTTATCTATGAATATGTATGAATGAAGTTTAAGAGACTTACATTTGATCTATGAACATGAACGTATGAATGAAGTTTAAGAGAATTGTAGACTAATTTTGGAGAGTTGCATAGTTGTTGTTTGTGTTGTTCATAATGAATATCTTAATTTGAAATATTGAGGAAATAATTTATAAATATTTTAACTAGCCTAATTAATTATCTGAAAAATTTTAATCTAGTATGATCTGTTTTAATTAAAAATGATTATAAATATATAAAAAAAATAGCTTGCGATTTGCTATGATATTTTTGCAGTTCTACTATAGCTGTTTAGTTTGGAAAATGTAAGTTTAAGACTGAGGTTTTGCTACAGTTTAGTTTGGATTTAGCTAGGAAAGTTAAAATATTAGTTGGAATTTATCTAGGAAGTTTTGGGATAGATAATTAGCCACCCAATTCATGCTACGACTTATATTGTAGTTAGTCCACAGCTAATCTCCAACTAATTCTATTTGATAGGGATTAGCTACAGATTGACTTCTGTTTTTGTCGTAGCTAAACACATATTTTCTTGTAGTGAGAATTGGATCTATGACGATTTTTTTTTAGACATTAACAATAATAATTCATAAATATATAGAAATTGAAACAAATAACGATTACTCGTTAACTAGTGGTTCCTTCTCAATATGGACTCATTATGCCATAGGTATTTTTCATATGAAAAAAGAGAGAATTTATGTGTCTGATATACTGGGAACAAATACAATAGCAAGTGTGATGACAATATGTGATATGATGTTTTCAGTATTAAATTTATTTACTTTTATTGTTAATGTATTTCTGTTTTCGTAAATTTTAATAAAGAATTCAAAGAATCGTGGAAAAGACCAAATTATGTGGAAATCATCTTAACCTGTTGTACCCCAAAATTTTACCCTCATTTTTTTGCTAGTTGATGTTTTTATTTATTTTTCTCTATATTTTAATTTAGTATTTATTTTAGTGTTTTATTTGTTTTTATTTTAATTTAATTTCAATATGGCTCTTTTTTAATTTTATTGTCCTATTTTTATTAATTTAAATTAATCTTAATTTAATTTTTGCATTAGTTTAGTTATTTAGATTAATTGTTAATTTGGTTTGTTATTTCTAATTTATTTAATTAACGTTTTAATTATGTTTTCATTTCCATTGCCAATTTATAACTGGTCACCGTGGCACTTATGTTGGTTTGTGATTGGAAGAAATGTTTTTCAAATCAACCAATTAGAACCAAGTTTGTGTGTTGACTTTTCAACCCAAATATTCTGACCAATGAGAGAGACACATGTGGCTCATAAGAAACAAAAGGAATCAAGTTTTGTCCCTCCTCTTTTGTTCAAAAACCGTACGACCAAAGACCTCTGCTCCTATGACTGCTAATGCTAAAAGCTTCAAAACCTTGCATGCTAGTGACAAGGACTTGTCACAACGTTAACTTGCACCTGCCTGAAGCTACAACGGTCAAATTAAAATTGAAATTTAAGAACAAGTTCTGTTTTTTTTTTTTTAGAAGTTCCAACAACCGCAAAACGCATAACTTGTTTTCTGGGTTTTACACTTTCAAACAAAAAAACCAGAAATAAATTATCTCAAACCAACTCAAACTCATAACAACAGCCTTCATCAATTTTTCCTCCCATTTTCAACGCACCACCACCAGATTTTGGTTTTCCTTTTCAAATCACTCTTTTTAAAAGAATTATTTATATTGTGCAATCTGCCTTTTGCGAATGGATGATGGGTCTCGGCCCATATGATACCATGTATGTACCCTCTTTTTCCTATGTGCACCCCTTGCTTTCTCAAACCATTTTTTTTATTTATTTATTTTACTTCTTACTTATTGTTTTAAAATAGTTTTAAAAGATTTCTTTTTGATTTGGTTTAAGCTTTTATTGCTTTAATCTTTTTGGCCGATGATATCATATAAATCATGACTTGTTGGTTTATTTCAAATCATTAAAAGTCTAGATTTGTAGGAGGCCATTTTCTACTTTCTTTATTTTGGTCGATGAAAGTCAAAAAATCCAAGATTGTCGATTTATCGATTAGATCTTGATTTAGACGAGACCGATCTTTTTTATTCCGATTTTATTTTGGTCGATGAAATTCAAATATCAAGATTATCGATTTACCGATTTAAATCTTGATTAAGACGAGATCAACCTTTATTTAGGCCTATGACGTTACACAAATCTTGACTTTGATCATTTCAAGTCAATAAAGTCTTGATAAATGTGAGGTCACTTTTTATTTATTTTTGTTGGTCAATGAAAGTCAAAAATATAAGATTATCGATTTCCCGATTAAATCTTGATTTAGACGAGACCGACTTTATGTTTCATTTTGATTCTCTTTCTTTATTTTGGTCGATGAAAGTCAAAAAATCTAAGATTGTCGATTTATCGATTAGATCTTGATTTAGACGAGACCGATCTTTTTTATTCCGATTTTATTTTGGTCGATGAAAGTCAAATATCAAGATTATCGATTTACCCATTTAAATCTTAATTAAGATGAGATCAACCTTTATTTAGGCCAATGACGTTACACAAATCTTGACTTTGATCATTTTAAGTCAATAAAGTCTTGATAAATGTGAGGCCACTTTTTATTTATTTTTGTTGGTCGTTGAAAGTCAAAAATATAAGATTATCGATTTCCCGATTAAATCTTGATTTAGACGGGACCGACTTTATGTTTCATTTCGATTCTCTTTCTTTATTTTGGTCGATGACATAACAAACCTCCTGGTTTGGTTGATTTCGTCGAGTTGACAAAACTTAGATCAACATGAGACCACTTTCTTTTTATTTCAGTTTCTTTTACTATTCAGTCGATGAAAGTCAAGAATCATTGATTATCGATTTCTCGATTAAATCATGATTAACACGAGACTATTTCTATTTTATCTCATCTTATTCATGTCTTGTTGTATCATCGTATTTGCATTATATCTCTTTATCTTGATAATCTTTACAACTATTATCTTCCTCCCATTCCAAAGGAAGGTGATTAATATTGACTCTTAAAGTCATAGCCCCCATCTTACCTTAGTAGCCTCTTAGGAGATGACTTTCACTTCTTGGCCTCCTAAGAGCCAATAAGTTATAACTAGCCTTAGGAGAGAGTTCTTACACTCTTGGTGATATTCATCCTAATGAATACTCACTTTCCCTATTGACTAAAACTTCAACATAGGACCATTATAACAAGACTTAGAGAGTTCTTATACTCTACAATGAGTTCAGACTCATTTCCCCTCTAAATATTGACCACAGTCAACCATTCAGTAGAAGTAGAACTACGCATACTCTGATTCTATACCCGAGGATACGTAGGCGCAAAGTGCGATGCTTTGTCGAGTATACTTAAAAATAAACCCCTAGGGTTTCAACCTTTAGCATAGCATCCTTAGCAAGCGAGTAAGATTTAACAAGTAAAACAAGAGGTTCCCGTAGAGTACTACGGACGTTTAGGGTGCTAATACCTTCCCTAGGCGTAACCAACCCCCGAACCTTAGATCTTCCCCCCTTTAGGTTTTTTTAACGATCTTGAACCATTCCTTTGGATAAATCAAAGTCGGTTGTAAAAGAAAATGATGCAAGCTAATTAATAGTTTGTTATCTGATTTTCACCGCAACAGAAATGGCGACTTCACTGGGGACATACAACTTTGTTTTTGAAAATCGGATGACAAACTATTAATTAGCTTGCATCATTTTCTTTTACAACCGACTTTGATTTATCCAAAGGAAAGGTTCGAGATCATTAGAAAAACCTAAAGGGGGTGGATCTAAGGTTCGGGGGTTGGTTACGCCTAGTGAAGGTATTAGCACCCTAAACATCTGTAGTACTCTACGGGAACCTCTTGTTTTACTTGTTAAATCTTACTTGCTTGCTAAGGATGCTATGCTAAAGGTTGAAACCCTAGGGTTTATTTCTAAGTATACTCGACAAAGCATCGCACTTTGCGCCTACGTATCCTCGGGTATAGAATCAGAGTATGCGTAGTTCTACTTCTACTGAATGGTTGACTGTGGTCAATATTCAGAGGGGAAATGAGTGTGAACTCATTGTAGAGTATAAGAACTCTCTAAGTCTAGTTATAATGGTCCTATGTTGAAGTTTTAGTCAATAGGGAAAGTGAGTATTCATTAGGATGAATATCACTAAGAGTGTAAGAACTCTCTCCTAAGGCTAGTTATAACTTATTGGCTCTTAGGAGGCCAAGAAGTGAAAGTCATCTCCTAAGAGGCTACTAAGGTAAGATGGGGGCTATGACTTTAAGAGTCAATATTAATCACCTTCCTTTGGAATGGGAGGAAGATAATAGTTGTAAAGATTATCAAGATAAAGAGATATAATGCAAATACGATGATACAACAAGACATGACTAAGATGAGATAAAATAGAAATAGTCTCGTCTTAATCATAATTTAATCGAGAAATCGATAATCAATGATTCTTGACTTTCATCGACTGAATAGTAAAAGAAACTAAAATAAAAAGAAAGTGGTCTCATGTTGATCTAAGTTTTGTCAACTCGACGAAATCAACCAAACCAAGAGGTTTGTTATGTCATCGACCAAAATAAAGAAAGAGAATCGAAATGAAACATAAAGTCGGTCTCGTCTAAATCAAGATTTAATCGGGAAATCGATAATCTTATATTTTTGACTTTCATCGACCAACAAAAATAAATAAAAAGTGGCCTCACATTTATCAAGACTTTATTGACTTGAAATGATCAAAGTCAAGATTTGTGTAACATCATCGGCCTAAATAAAGATTGATCTCGTCTTAATCAAGATTTAAATCGGTAAATCGATAATCTTGATATTTGACTTTCATCGACCAAAATAAAATCGGAATAAAAAAGATCGGTCTCGTCTAAATTAAGATCTAATCGATAAATCGACAATCTTGGATTTTTTTACTTTCATCGACCAAAATAAAGAAAGAGAATCTAAATGAAACATAAAGTTGGTCTCGTCTAAATCAAGATTTAATCGGGAAATCGATAATCTTATATTTTTTACTTTCATTGACCAACAAAAATAAATAAAAAGTGGCCTCACATTTATCAAGACTTTATTGACTTAAAATGATCAAAGTCAAGATTTGTGTAACGTCATCGGCCTAAATAAAGGTTGATCTCGTCTTAATCAAGATTTAAATCGGTAAATCGATAATCTTGATATTTGACTTTCATCGACCAAAATAAAATCGGAATAAAAAAGATCGGTCTCATCTAAATCAAGATCTAATCGATAAATTGACAATCTTGGATTTTTTGACTTTCATCGACCAAAATAAAGAAAGTAGAAAATGGCCTCCTACAAATCTAGACTTTTAATGATTTGAAATAAACCAACAAGTCATGATTTATATGATATCATCGGCCAAAAAGATTAAAGCAATAAAAGCTTAAACCAAATAAAAAAGAGATCTTTTAAAACTATTTTAAAACAATAAGTAAGAAGTAAAATAAATTAAAAAAAAGGTTTGAGAAAGCAAGGGGGTGCACATAGGAAAAAGTGGGTACGGACATGGTATCATATGGGCCGAGAACCATAATCCATTCGCAAAAGGCAGATTGCACAATATAAATAATTCTTTTAAAAAGAGTGATTTGAAAAGGAAAACCAAAATCTGGTGGTGGTGCGTAGACGAGGAGTGGTGTAGCAAACCACAACACGGGCCACCAAGCCCATATATGGTCCATACAAAAAAAACAAAAAACTCTTAAAGAAAACAAAAGCAATCAGAAACAGACTCCATGCTCTTTTTTAAAAACAAATGGGATTTCCCTGGTCAAACATTCAACGCTTGGAAACCCAAATTCAAAACCAAAAAAGAAGTGAATTAATGATAAGTCATGAAGAGCGGAGAAGACGCGTCCTCGGGTCCAACCTTCTTGTTTCTCGATTTCGCTCAAGCTCGCGACTCAGGTTTGATAAGGTTCAGAATTGACTTTGGCTGTGGTCTATCTCATTTTCACCTTCTTTTCATCTTAAATCTCTGATTCTATTGAAAAATGGTTTGAGTTTTGTTTCTTGGATCTGGTTTTATGGGTTTACGGTTTCTGGGTCTATTTATGATTATGGTTATGGGTGGAATTAGTTTTAGGTTAGGGAGAATGATTGAAGAAAATTGGTTGAACGTTGAATGGTTGAAGAGAAACAAACAGAGGGAGTATATGGTTCTGCGAAAAAAAAAGGTTTAGGCCCTTTTAGGAAGAACGTGCAGAGATTCAAAGTTGTTGTTGGTTTTCTTTTCTTGGAGTGTTTTTGGATGGTTTTCGGTTCTGAGGATTAGCGTTTGATTTGTGGTTTGAAGGTTCGAAAATGGCATCAGCGTAGTTGTTTGACGATTTGGTATCTGAAGATTTGTTTGGTCGTTGGACGATGAAGGATGGAGGCGGGTTCTATTTGAAAGAGAGGAAGAGAGCTTGAAGGTTGTTGTTGATATTGGTGAAGGCGGAGAAGCTGGGTTTGTTGTTGTTTGGGAGTCCAGACATGAGAATGAAGATGAAGGTGGTTGGGTCGTTGAAAATGGGAGGAAAAATTGATGAAGGCTGTTGTTATGAGTTTGAGTTGGTTTGAGATAATTTATTTCTGGTATTTTTGTTTGAAAGTGTAAAACCTAGAAAACAAGTTATACGTTTTGCGGTTGTTGGAACTCCCCCCCCCCCCCCCTTTTCCCCCCTTTCTACCCTCTTCTTCCTCTGCTATATATCCTCCAAAAAAACATAACTTGTTCTTAAATTTCAATTTTAATTTGACCGTTGTAGCTTCAGGCAGGTGCAGGTTAACGTTGTGACAAGTCCTTGTCACTAGCATGCAAGGTTTTGAAGCTTTTGGCATTAGCAGTCATAGGAGCAGAGGTCTTTGGTCGTACGGTTTTTGAACAAAAGAGGAGGGACAAAACTTGATTCCTTTTGTTTCTTATGAGCCACATGTCTCTCTCTCATTGGTCAGAATATTTGGGTTGAAAAGTCAACACACAAACTTGGTTCTAATTGGTTGATTTGAAAAACATTTCTTCCAATCACAAACTAACATAAGTGCCACGGTGACCAGTTATAAATTGGCAATGGAAATGAAAACATAATTAAACGTTAATTAAATAAATTAGAAATAACAAACCAAATTAACAATTAATCTAAATAACTAAACTAATGCAAAAATTAAATTAAGATTAATTTAAGGCTAAAATACAGTTTTAGTCCCCCTGTTTTTCAAAATTCACAGTTTTGGTCCCCCTGTTTTTTTTTTCAACAGTTTTGGTCCCCCATCCCAATTTTGGTCCAAAAAAAGTGATGAACAGTAACTTGTCCGTACATGTCCGTACATGAACAGTACGCGTCCGTACATGAACAGTACATGTCCGTACATGAACAGTGAGGGGTGGGGGACCAAAACTGTTAAAAAAAAAACAGGGGGACCAAAACTGTGAATTTTGAAAAACAGGGGGACCAAAACTGTATTTTAGCCTTAATTTAAATTAATAAAAATAGGACAATAAAATTAAAAAAGAGCCAAATTGAAATTAAATTAAAATAAAAACAAATAAAACACTAAAATAAATACTAAATTAAAATATAGAGAAAAATAAATAAAAACATCAACTAGCAAAAAAATGAGGGTAAAATTTTGGGGTACAACAGTTGCCCCTATTTAAATATCTTCACCGGATGACATGAGAGATGAAGATCCTCATGGAATCAAAAGTGAAAGATATTTAAATACAGATAACCGAAAATTTTGCCCTCAGATGCGCAGACATGCAATGCAACAAACATGATGCCAAAATGCCAAAGAAGATGCAAAGATGCATACACAACAAAGCACCGAAGAACAAAGAAAAGCTGCCAACACAGAGGAAAGCTCCACTGGGGAAGCAAGGAGAAGGTTAGTATCCACAAGGAAGACACTCCTTGGGGATGCAGGCTAACCAACAAAAAAGACTCACTGGGGAGACTCCGAGGAAACACCGGGGATAGGAAACAAAGGAGAATTCTCCACTGGGGAAGGATCCAGGGAGATGAACGACAGGTTCAAGCATGACCGGACGACACCGGGGAAAAGGCACAACTTACTGGGCAAGAAGCCAGAAAGAAGACACGATCACCACCAGGGGATCAGTTGAAACAAAAGGATAGACACACGAAGAAGATCTTTCGGGGATTTCTTATGCTGAAGAGTTCAAACGGGATCTTCAAGAAAAACTAGAAAAGACAGAGACGAACTCTGCGCGCCAGATAAAAAACATCTGGGGTTTGAGCAATACAGGTTCAAGATAACCTGGTATAAGCAAACGGTTCACGATAACCGAAGATAAACAACTGGAGTTTAAATGGGAACAAGGTTAATGAGCCAAGAATAGACTCTGGTACTCAAATAAGAGTTGATTGAGGTAACAAATAATCTGCTTCACGAGGAAAACCAGTAGGAGCCAAGAAGGTAACCTTATTGGAAGTGGAACCAAGAAATGGGCTCCAATAAAGGTATCTAGAATGATTGATCATCAAGGCTAGATGACATTCTAGAAAGAAAGGATCCGCAATGTAGATTGAACCGGAGAGTCGGTCTTCACTGGGAGAAATACATCTAAAGTGATGAAACAACAGGTTCAAGTATGACCGGTTGGCACTTTAGAAAAAGAAGAACCTCATTAGAGATAGAACCAAAAGATGGGCTCCAATAAAGGTATCTAGAATGATTGATCATCAAGTTTAAACGTGACTAGATGACATTCTAGAAAATATCCACAATGAAGGTTGAACTGAAAAACGGTCTTCACTGGGAAAAAACATCCAAAGTGATGGAACAACAGGTTCAAGTATGACCGGTTGGCACTTTAGAAAAAGAAGAACCTCATTGGAGATAGAACCAAAAGATGGGCTCCAATAAAGGTATCTAGAATGATTGATCATCAATTCTAAACGTGACTAGATGACATTCTAGAAAAGATCCACAATGAAGGTTGAACCGGAGAGACGGTCCTCACTGGGAGAAAACATCCAAAGTGATGGAACAACAGGTTCAAGTATGACCAGTTGGCACTTTGGAAAAAAGGGAACCTCATTGGAGATAGAACCAAAAGATGGGCCCCAATAGAGGTATAGTATCTGATAGGTTAGTACCGAGGTTACATAACTGAAGATAAGGCTTCCTGGGGAATACCCATACGGCTGCAAAAAGGCTGAATAATACCAGAGATAGATAAGTTGCTTATAAGAGACTGCCACTTATCGCCATTGAAAAACAAGCTTCTTCAAGAGACTGCTGCTTCAAAGATATGTTGATATCACAACACTGTTGGAGAAATAATTATGTCTTCAAAGAGGATCTTGTAAAAGATTCTTCTGCGAGACACAATGTAAAATAAATGCACCTTAAAAGATGGGTAAAACCACACCTGCCAGGGACAAAAGTTCAGTCTAGGGACAAGCTAGAAAGAAACAGTCAAACAAGACTCCAATTGAGGCATGAACTCAAATGGGGATTTATCTTATCCAAATATGGAAAGGATAACTGAACCAACCATCATCCAAGAGGATAAAACTCTGTGGGGAATTCAGAAAGAATGGGCACTTTATGCCTAGGGCTGACTTTCTATTGGAGAGAAAAGACAAACCCAGTCACTTGGGGAGAAAACGCCAAAGTGAACAAAAAAAGGTAGACACCAGGAAGGAAGCAGAAATACAAAAATGCTATGCATATGAGTGCTTATGCCATGCTTATGCTGACAAAACAGACAGAAAGCGAAACTGGAGATGAAATAAACGTCTCGACAAAGGATACCCAGCCAAACTCAACAGGTTAGACCAATACTGGGGATGAAGAAGAATCAACAACTTCACTAGCGAAAAGAGTCTTCCACCTGAGGTATAAGGATTGCCCTCATGAGCTTGATTTCTTTGTTGGTGGAGAATCCATGGGGAATGTCAAGATTTGCTGAAGTAGCAGCTTATTGGGGAGCTAGCAAAGGATATCACAAGAACAAAGTAGTTCTGCATCCCACTGGCATAACGATCATCTTCAGATCTTATCTGCCCCAGGCTATATGGTCTGTCAGAAAACGATAACAAGAGGATTTTATAGAAGAATTGGCATACAAGGTGTTTCAATATCTTCAAACTCTTAGAGAGATCTCGGCGTAACTGCCCCAGATTAACTTGCTTCAGACTGGTTGTTTGACGATTTGGGGAACAAACTTGCCCCCTGTCAGCTTGGTTGATCTGTGAAGGAGATGTCCCTGACTAACTGTTTTTTTAGAGATTTGCCGAATCTCGACCTGATTGCCCCTGATTAACTGATAGGTAATCAAAAGGATTTTACAGAAGAATTGGCATACCAGATGCTTCAATGTCTTCAAACTTTTGAAAAGAAATGAACCTAGACACAATTGCCCCAGTTCAACTGTATTCGTATTACTCAAACTGTAGTAGAAATGACTGGGGAATAAAACTTGCCCCTGCTGATGGGTCACTGGAGTCCACACTTGTCATAAGATGACCTGGAGAAGACTTGTTCCAGTATCTTGAACTTTGACGAGTTCTGCCCCTGATTCGGTAGATCAGCACATCCTTCCGCTTGGTTGCCCCTGACTGAGCTTCCTTTATCAATTCGAATCCCCTAGCTGGCTGCATTTGTTGGGATTTCTTTGATATTGAATTGTTTTTACGAACAAGTACTGTTCATCAAAAATTGGCAATTTCAATGCAAAATTCATGCAAGATTTTTTGAAATCAAGTTTTATTGATGAAACACACACAGTGGAGTGATTAAATGATTAAAACAAAGGTGTATCTAGCCATTGATGGCAGGCAGATGAAGTGATCAACACACGCAATTAGCAAAGATCATTAGGAGTCAGGTTAATCAACCTTACTGTAGTATGCTTTCGAAATAACCTTACCTCAATTAGGTCTTTTAAGGGTTGTAACATTAGGTCTTTTAAGGTTTGGTTCACGGTTTTTTTGAAACAAAGGATAAAGGCTCAAAGTTTATTTGTCCCACCCAATCTTCGTAATGAACTCCAATCCTAGACTCGGTTAACTCAAGCTATACATTCAAGTTTCCAAAAGCTAGGAAGTCACTTGATTTGAGAGAGATGACTGGCATCTTACGCGAAGCGCTTGCATTTGATTGCATAACCAAGTTAAACTGAGAACTACCCTGCCCCAGGGTTGAGTTTTAAGGGTTTTTTTGTGTAAGGAAAAAAAAACTCCTGCTTCTAAGCTCGAAGGGTTAACGAGGGATTATCTTCCTTATTTCTCCAGTGTTTAGGAATTGAAGCAATGCCTTACATCCTCGGCAAGGTTTAATCGGCAGCATACCACAGCAATTATGAACACGAGGTTTTCATCATCCTCCCTAATCTTTGTTTAAACAAATAGTTGAATAAAGGGAGTGAAACAAGGTAAATATTTTTTTGAAAATAACAGTAAATGAGTGAAACAAATGGATTTAATCTAAAAGATGCACAAACATTTCATTAACCTTGCCAATTTGAAAGTACAACAAAGCTTATAAGCAAATACAAATTTAAAGTGCAAAGGAAATACAATAAAATTGCTGAAACAGCCAAAAGATTGCCAGCTTTAGGGAATCAAATACAGAAAATCAAACAGGAGCTCAATCACAAACACCTAATCCCTCTTTGTCTTGATACATCCTCCACAACATTACTTATCTCATGAGCGAGTAAGGATTGTTCTTGATATTAGGCTGGGAGCCATCGAAAGACAAAATGTTTCTCTCCACTAAGTCCTTCACAATATGCTTCAAAGCAAAACAACCTTCTAAATTATGGCCTGGTGCACCTTCATGGAATGCACAATGAGCGTTGGGATTGTAAGAAGGTGGAAGCGGATCATGAGGTGGGCCTGATGACCTTGTAGTTATTAATCCTTGTTGTACCAAAACAGGATACAATGCTGTATACGTCATAGGAATCAGAGGAATCAGAGGCCTTCCACCCTTTCTTTTGCCTGGAATATTCTGACGAAAAACTTGAGTCCGTTGGAGATAAGCAGGAGCGTTGGGCGCTCGTTGATATACTGGTGGTTGAGGAATCGGCTGATAAACAGAAGCTTGGTGGTTGAATGTTGGCGCGATGTTGGCCACATAAGGTTGCTGAACAGAATAACACTGTTGTCGCTGTTGACATTTCCAGAACTAATTTTTCTTTTTTTTGTTTGTCATCACCACACTGGTATCTCCTTCCCTTTTGAAGGATATCTTGGCATTGTCGCTCGAACTACCAGCTATTTTGGTCATTTTCCCACTCTTCAGACCAAGCTCTACTTTAACCCCCACAGCTACAATATCGAAAAAATTAGCAGACACGCTACTGATCATCCTTTCTTAGAATTCCGGTCTCACTGTGTCGACAAACTAATCAGTTAACTCTTTTTCAGATAAAGGTGGTTCTACCTGTGAAGCCAGCTCTCTCCATCTTTGTGCAATCTCTTTAAAAGACTCAGTATCGCACTGTAACATACCCAGTAGTTGTCTACGATCTGGTGCCAGGTCCATGTTATATCTGTAATGCTTTACAAAAGCGTCAGATACATCTTGAAAACAACGAACTCTAGATTGATCCAAAGTCAAATACCACTTTGCAGCAGCCCCTTTCAAACTATCTTGGAAGCAGTGGATCATCAACTTATCATTATCCATGAATGCAGCCATTCGTTGGTAATACATGACCAAATGCGACTTAGGACAGGTCGTTCCTGAGTATAGGTCAAAACTGGGTAGTTTGAACTTGGGTGGGATTACCAAGCCTGAGACTAAGCACATGTCTTTAGCATTAGTATTGAATGCATTGCTCCTTTCCATTGCTTCCAATTTCCTCTGCATTGTCTCTACACTTACCTTCAGCCTTTCATGTCGACTATCTCCTTCTTCGGACATATTGACATAATCATAAACCAGATGTGGGTTCTGAAAAATTGGGTGCACCTGAGCTCGCACTGCTGCTGGAGCGAAGGTAGGAATAGCTTGAAAAGCCTCATTAACCAAAGGAACAGTTTGTTGAGTAGAGTTGACGGCCGGAGCACGTATAAAGTTAAAAGGCATGCCCAAAGTGGGGTTCACAGTAACAACGGGAGGTTCTATAGTGGTAGTGGTAATCTCGGAAACCACCGTCGCTTGTGTATCCATCTTTGCTCTCATAACTTGAATTGCTTCCAGAATCTGCCCCATTCCTCCTCGGAGCTCACTCAATTCATTGTTGACTCTGTCCATTTCACAGTATTATTCAGACATCCTTTGTCGAGTTTGGCTCGAGTGACGATTCAAAGACGATTCTGAAGGGAAAACGGCGACATGAGACGAAGACAGAGAGGAAATGCACATGCTATGACATGATGCAAATGAGATGATAATGTAAACCAAATGGTTTCAAGGAAATCAAAGGCAAGTTGCGACAAATTATTTTGGAAAAACTGAAAAAGTTTTTGTTTTTTAAAATCCTTGATCTGTTGATCTTTTGAAAAGGAAACAAACATTTGAGTTCCTCGAAACCAAAGGGTTGGGAATGCTTGAATGTATGGATGCATAAAGCACACGAGCACAAACATATGTACACACAACAAAACATACAAATCCTAGGTTTTGGGGTCTCATGAATGGAGCCATGGTCTACCCATCCCAAAAGGTGTGTACTACTGGTTTTCATCTGCAGAACAGGGTTCTAAGAATTTCCCAGAGTCTACAATCCATCTTTCGGATTTTATCGACTTCCCAGATGACTTGGTAATCAATAAAATTCTCAAGAGGATCTCGTCTGAGTGTAGTATCGCGTGACAACCAATTCAGAAATAGACTCCATCATGGTCACCGCACTACATCCTAAAAAGGCTTAGTGAGGTTTGGTAACTACGGTTCTCAGTATCAATGGCACCTAAATTGAGAGTAGCACGCTTTCACAAATAGGATCGTTCAACATGACTAAACTCTCAAGAGGGCCTAAACTGAGTAATGGTGTCTCAAGTTAACTTTTTCAGGAATCGACTCCTTCAAAACCTCCTTGAATATACCATCGTCCTAGCATAAGTGCACTCAAAATCCGGGTATATGATTTATCTCACTACTCAAGAACCAAGCCAACAAAAGAAAATCAAGCACAACATATATACAGGCAATCAGACATATATACACAAATATAGAAAGCAAGTACAAGTAAAGCAAACAAAAACAAGGTGGGCTTAACCCTCAAAAACAAAGTTGTATGTCCCCAGTGAAGTCGTCATTTCTGTTGCGGTGAAAATCGGATAACAAACTATTAATTAGCTTGCATCATTTTCTTTTACAACTGACTTTGATTTATCCAAAGGAAAGGTTCAAGATCGTTAGAAAAACCTAAAGGGGGGAAGATCTAAGGTTCGGGGGTTGGTTACGCCTAGGGAAGGTATTAGCACCCTAAACGTCCGTAGTACTCTACGGGAACCTCTTGTTTTACTTATTAAATCTTACTCGCTTGCTAAGGATGATATGCTAAAGGTTGAAACCCTAGGGGTTTATTTCTAAGTATACTCGACAAAGCATCGCACTTTGCGCCTACGTATCCTCGGGTATAGAATCAGAGTATGTGTAGTTCTACTTCTACTGAATGGTTGACTGTGGTCAATATTCAGAGGGGAAATGAGTGTGAACTCATTATAGAGTATAAGAACTCTCTAAGTCTAGTTATAATGGTCCTATGTTGAAGTTTTAGTCAATAGGGAAAGTGAGTATTCATTAGGATGAATATCACCAAGAGTGTAAGAACTCTCTCCTAAGGCTAGTTATAGCTTATTGGCTCTTAGGAGTCCAAGAAGTGAAAGTCATCTCCTAAGAGGCTACTAAGGTAAGATGGGGGCTATGACTTTAAGAGTCAATATTAATCACCTTTCTTTGGAATGGGGGGAAGATAATAGTTGTAAAGATTTTCAAGATAAAGAGATATAATGCAAATACGATGATACAACAAGACATGAATAAGATGAGATAAAATAGAAATAGTCTCGTCTTAATCATGATTTAATCGAGAAATCGATAATCAATTATTCTTGACTTTCATCGACTGAATAGTAAAAGAAACTGAAATAAAAAGAAAATGGTCTCATGTTGATCTAAGTTTTGTCAACTCGACGAAATCAACCAAACCAGGAGGTTTGTTATGTCATCGACCAAAATAAAGAAAGATAATCGAAATGAAACATAAATTCGGTCTCGTCTAAATCAAGATTTAATCGGGAAATCGATAATCTTATATTTTTTACTTTCATCGACCCACAAAAATAAATAAAAAGTCGCCTCACATTTATCAAGACTTTATTGACTTGAAATGATCAAAGTCAAGATTTATGTAATGTCATCGGCCTAAATAAAGGTTGATCTCGTCTTAATCAAGATTTAAATCGGTAAATCGATAATCTTGATATTTGACTTTCATCGACCAAAATAAAATCGGAATAAAAAAGATCGGTCTCGTCTAAATCAAGATCTAATCGATAAATTGACAATCTTGGATTTTTTGACTTTCATCGACCAAAATAAAGAAAGAGAATCGAAATGAAACATAAAGTCGGTCTCGTCTAAATCAAGATTTAATCGAGAAATCGATAATCTTATATTTTTTACTTTCATTGACCAACAAAAATAAATAAAAAGTGGCCTCACATTTATCAAGACTTTATTGACTTGAAATGATCAAAGTCAAGATTTGTGTAACGTCATCGGCCTAAATAAAGGTTGATCTCGTCTTAATCAAGATTTAAGTCTGTAAATCGATAATCTTGATATTTGACTTTTATCGACCAAACTAAAATCGGAATAAAAAAGATCGGTCTCGTCTAAATCAAGATCTAATCGATAAATCGACAATCTTGGATTTTTTGACTTTCATCGACCAAAATAAAGAAAGTAGAAAATGGCCTCCTACAAATCTAGACTTTTAATGATTTGAAATAAACCAACAAGTCATGATTTATATGATATCATCGGCCAAAAAGATTAAAGCAATAAAAGCTTAAACCAAATCAAAAAGAAATATTTTAAAACTATTTTAAAACAATAAGTAAGAAGTACAATAAATTAAAAAAAAAAGGTTTGAGAAAGCAAGGGGGTGCACATAGGAAAAAGAGGGTACGGACATGGTATCATATGGGCCGAGACCCATCATCCATTCGCAAAAGGCAGATTGCACAATATAAATAATTCTTTTAAAAAGAGTGATTTGAAAAGGAAAATCAAAATCTGGTGGTGGTGCGTAGACGAGGAGTGGTGTAGCAAACCACAACACGGGCCACCAAGCCCATATATGGTCCATATAAAAAAACAAAAAACTCTTAAAGAAAACAAAAGCAATCAGAAACAGATTCCATGCTCTTTTTTAAAAACAAATGGGATTTCCTTGGTCAAACATTCAACGCTTGGAAACCCAAATTCAAAACCAAAAAAGAAGTGAATTAATGATAAGTCATGAAGAGCGGAGAAGACGCGTCCTCGGGTCCAACCTTCTTGTTTCTCGATTTCGCTCAAGCTCGCGACTCAGGTTTGATAAGGTTCAGAATTGACTTTGGCTGTGGTCTATCTCATTCTCACCTTCTTTTCATCTTAAATCTCTGATTCTATTGAAAAATGGTTTGAGTTTTATTTCTTGGATATGGTTTTGTGGGTTTACGGTTTCTGGGTCTATTTGTGATTATGGTTTTGGGTGGAATTAGTTTTAGGTTAGGGAGAATGATTGAAGAAAATTGGTTGAAGGTTGAATGGTTGAAGAGAAACAAACAGAGGGAGTATATGGTTCTGCGAAAAAAAAAGGTTTAGGCCCTTTTAGGAAGAACGTGCAGAGATTCAAAGTTGTTGTTGGTTTTCTTTTCTTGGAGTGTTTTTGGATGGTTTTCGGTTCTGAGGATTAGCGTTTGATTTATGGTTTGAAGGTTCGAAAACGGCATCAGCGTGGTTGTTTGAAGATTTGGTATCTGAAGATTTGTTTGGTCGTTGGATGATGAAGGATGGAGGCGGGTTCTATTTGAAAAAGAGGAAGAGAGCTTGAAGGTTGTTGTTGATATTGGTGAAGGCGGAGAAGCTGGGTTTGTTGTTGTTTGGGAGTCCGGACATGAGAATGAAGATGAAGGTGGTTGGGTCGTTGAAAATGGGAGGAAAAATTGATGAAGGCTGTTGTTATGAGTTTGAGTTGGTTTGAGATAATTTATTTCTGGTTTTTTTGTTTGAAAGTGTAAAACCCAGAAAACAAGTTATGCTTTTGCGGTTGTTGGAACTCCCCCCCCCCCCCTTTCTACCCTCTTCTTCCTCTGCTATATATCCTCCAAAAAAACAGAACTTGTTCTTAAATTTCAATTTTAATTTGACCGTTGTAGCTTCAGGCAGGTGCAGGTTAACGTTGTGACAAGTCCTTGTCACTAGCATGCAAGGTTTTGAAGCTTTTGGCATTGGCAGTCATAGGAGCAGAGGTCTTTGGTCGTACGGTTTTTGAACAAAAGAGGAGGGACAAAACTTGATTCCTTTTGTTTCTTATGAGCCACATGTCTCTCTCTCTCATTGGTCAGAATATTTGGGTTGAAAAGTCAACACACAAACTTGGTTCTAATTGGTTGATTTGAAAAACATTTCTTCCAATCACAAACCAACATAAGTGCCACGGTGACCAGTTATAAATTGGCAATGAAAATGAAAACATAATTAAAACGTTAATTAAATAAATTAGAAATAACAAACCAAATTAACAATTAATCTAAATAACTAAACTAATGCAAAAATTAAATTAAGATTAATTTAAATTAATAAAAATAGAACAATAAAATTAAAAAAGAGCCATATTGAAATTAAATTAAAATAAAAACAAATAAAACACTAAAATAAATACTACATTAAAATATAGAGAAAAATAAATAAAAACATCAACTAGAAAAAAAATGAGGGTAAAATTTTGGGGTACAACATAACCATACAAATTATATAGTGTTTTACTATGAAAGTTACAATGAAGAAGTAAAGGGAGGAATATAACATGAAGAACAGAGAAAACACAGAAAAGAATGCAAATCATGGCGCGATCACTAAAAAATGATGCAATCCAAACATATTGTTAGAATCACAAATCAAAACAAGCATCAAATAGGAGTGCGCTTTCAAGCATAATGGTATTATCTAAACCTTCTTCCAAGCAATAGCGGCGCTCCACTGAGCGCATAGCAGTATGATTCTTTTTATGCCAAACTTCCACATTTATTTAATCTCAAAATAGAGGTGTGGCTCAAAAAATAGTGACAGGTTGGTTTTACTTCTGTGCAGTATTTTGATCATATCTAGAGTTTCGTAACTCCTGTTGAGGTGAGACTAGCGAAAAAAAAGCTAATTTCCAGTGATACACCTTTCATGAAGAAGTTAAAGTCAAATTCAGATCGTAAGATGACAAAAAATAGTAAGTAAAATCCTTATGTTGTTACAAATACTGGTGGGTAAAATTAGACTATTCTCTAAACCCTAAAAGTCATTAATGCTTATTTAATTAGAAGAAGGTCAAGGGTTTCAATTATCCCATTTTATATAGAATTTAGGTTGTCAGTTTTGTTAATAATTAGGGGTCTGATTTTATATTTTCTAAGAGGGATTTTTTAGTTAGAATATAGTGAAAACAAAGGCCATCAAGCGGATTTCATTCTTCGTCATTGTAAGTTTCTTTATTTGATTTTCTAATTGTAAAATGCATAAATTCCCTAAGGACGTGTGGCTATTTCCCTTATACTAGGTTCACTTTAGAGGATTCTTCCCTAAACATGTGATTCTATATAATTTCTTGTGGCTGCTCACATGACGACTCTCTAATTAGTATTTACTCCCTTCATTCTCTTTTATAAACAACTTTTGACTTTTAGGTTCATTGAATAAGTGATGTATTTGGTCTATATATAGTCTAAATACACCAATTATTGAGTGAATCTAAAAGTCAAAATTTGCTTATAAAAGAGAATAGATGGAGTATATAGTTTTGCTTACGTTTAATGCTCCCTCTCTCTCACACACACACACACACACTCTCTCTCTCTCTCGCTCTCTCTCTCTCCCTTAAACATAGTACAAGAATCTAAACATAATGTAAAAATTGATATGCAAGAAGTAATGAGCTTGAGCATAATAAAGGTAATAGTGTGATGAAAGTTAGAAAAAAGAGTTAGTGTGGATGGTGTTTCTGATTGATGACTAACTATGGGCATGAGGACGACGAGGAAGGTGGGTGAACATTCTAGATTCTTTGTTTTATTTTTATTTTTTATAATTGCTAAAGTGGCCATGTTGCATCATGTCCATTGGTGGATTTATCTAACAGTAGAAAATGTGTGAGCTGCAGACTATAGTTCACATAATAAATTCAGACGATCAGTTTTCCTAAGTAACATACACAATTTTGTAAATTAATTTGAAGAAGTTTAGTTGTTGACTTGAATTTCATGTGCAATTCTTGAATATTTGAACTTCTCTTTATTTATATCACAATTCAAACTGATATTCCTTAGTGCTTAAAATGTTTAATGGTTTTGTTTGAAATATATGAAAATATGTAAAGTTTTAAAAACTTGAAATTGACTAAACACTTTGAAAGCAAGTTTGAATTGTATGAAAATGATTTTATGAAAGATGTAATTTGTTTTGTAGTGTCTATAGCCTTATAGACACTCTTAGAAACATCTAGGAATAGATTCATAAGTTTGAAATGGTCACATGTCGTTTGATGAAAACATGCAATTTTCCAATTGGCAATCTATTACGGAGAGGGTGTATTCAATTTCCAATAGATAACATTCTGAAAATTCAAATTTTACAAGCTCGTAATCGATTACGACATACCTATAATTGATTACCTCTGAAGTGTTTGTGAAAAATACAATATTTTTTGGCTAGGCTTGACTTTTTTAAATGCATTATGTTTAAAAAGATTATAGATGAAGTTTGAAGGAATTTATGAGTATTTAAAGTGATATGGAATGGATTACAATGTGTACCTTGAGTTGGTGTTCATATCAATTTTTTTCTTTGATTTCCAATGCCTATTCTTCATGACAACTTCAACATTTGATTTATACTAGACTTCAAATCTCTTTAATTTTTTCTTCTTTGATATGCATTTGTCTTCATCAAAACCAAATCAGGTAGAAGAGACATTCTTCACAATTAACTCATACAAATAATTTTCGTAGCAACTTTCTAAATAAACTCTGACTATCTTAATAATTAACTAATAACTAATTCTTTTAATAAATAGGTAATCATAAATTTTTAGTTCAAAGCTACAACTAAACTCAAAATTAATTACAAATTTGAGATCAAAGTTAAAAACTTTCAATTAACCTTTTTAACAAGTTATCTAACAAATTTACAAAATTTAACTAACTTTATAATTACTTTTGTCAATATGAATTACATGTGTGAATTTGTGCAAAAGTAAGGAGTATGGTATTAACTAGAAGGAAGATGATTGCAAACATCCTCTTCCTTCTTGTCATGTGGTATTTGTAAGTTTCCTTTTGTTTTTCCTGGGAATCCTAATTGGTGACAATCCAAGACATGAGGAAACTTGGAGTATCATCATTCAAACTGTTCGTAAGAGGTTGACTTCTTGGAAGGGAAAGTGTTTCCCCCAATGGGGTAGAGTTATTATGTTGAATTCGATTTTGAATAACATACTTATCTTCTATTTATCTTTCTTTAAAGCACCTAAGGCCATAATCAAAAAGTTGGTTAAAGTGCAACAAATTTTTTTAGGGGATATGTATAGGGGAATTTTAAAATCAATTAGGTTAATTGTTGCAAGTTTACAGGCCAAAGAAGGAATAAGGACTTAGTGTAAAAATTGAGAATCTCTCAATTTGGCGTTGCTAATCAAATGGTGTTGGAGAATTATGAATGAGAAGAAAGCTTATAGTTTAATTTGCTTACTTTTGGGTATGGTGACATAAAGAGAAATGGTTTGGATGGTGGTTTGTTAGGGAATGGCACGAATAATTGCATTTGGTGGAATGATATTAGACCAATTGGTTTTTATCAGAGAAGGGCCATAATTGGTTTGATTCAAGCATTAGCGTTAAACTTGGTAATGATAAAGACAAAGGCTTCTAGACTCACAAGTGGATAGGGGTGACAAGTTATGTTTTTGTATCTAGAGTTATTCATGTGTTCTAATATACAAAATTTCAAAATATTTGAAATTAGGGTTTTAATTGATAAAAAAAATGGGAATGAGGCATTGGATTGGATCCTAGTTTTTTGTCTACATCATTAACTAACAATCTTTATGAGCTTTTGAATCTGTTATAAGGAGCGGATTCACTGCCTGATTTGGAGGACATGTTTGTTTAGTGGGTGAATAACAATGGCTTCTCAGTTAAGAATAGTTACAATAGGTTGTTAGATGATTGTGATTCTGGTTCTGTTTTTGACAACAAAAGTTGAAAAGAATTGGATAAGATATGGAGTGCAAATTTTTTTAGTAAAGCCCAAGTGTTTGGTTGGAAGATGGTCCTTAATAGATTACCTATGAGGTATGAGCTATCAAGGTTAGGTGTTCTTAATTGGGGTCATAGTGTTGAGAAAAAACAAACAAAGTATAGAGGCAAAAAAAGAGGAACACAATCACAACACAAGAACATAATGTCAAAATTCCAAAATCGGAGAAAAAACCACGGCCGTTGTCAATAGACAACCGGAGAATAACAATATGTGAAAATTGTTACAACACATAATATACCCTCAACTAATCCAGACCCATAATACACTCACACCATCCAAAACAAATATTTAACTACATCTCACAACACTCTAAGACAAGAGTATAAGAGAAAAAAGAAAGACAAATACAACCTTAAAGTGCTTTTGACTGGTGCATCTTTGAATGAAGAACTTGAATCCTATATATAGCCTTGGACTCTCTCTTCCTTCACAAAACTAAGCGATATGGGACTTCAAAGAACTTGTATCCTATATATAGACTCATACTTTCTCTTAATTCACAAAACTAAGTGATGTGGGACTTCTTCAACATGTATATTTTTAACCAACCCCAACAATCTCCACCTTGATTGAAAATAATACATAAGCTTTCATTGTCTTCATCGGCAATCATTCTCCACCATAAAGAGTATCAACATGTATATTTTCAACCAACCCCAAAAATCTTCACATTGATTGAAAATAATACATAAACTTTCATTGTCTTCACCGATAATCATATTTCACCATAAAAAGTATAGTCACTTAAAGCTACATCACTCCAAGAATTTTATCATTGTCTTCACCAACAATCATAGTTTTAAAAACTATCATACTCTCTCATGAAGAATATATTTCACTTGAAGATAAATCACTTCATGGTGATACTCTTTGACTCCAATAGCATGCAACGTCTAGTAGCAGATCTACTACACGAATTGTCAAATTCATCTGACGATCTCAGGAGACAATCACAAACATCTCACTCAAGAAATGATATAATGACTTTGGTTTCATAAAATGGTTACGTCTTAATATTTTATTAGATTGAAGTATACCAAACACCTAAGGGTCATTGGATCAAGCGGACAATTGGACACACAAACATTGAGCCTATGAGGCAAGTCACAATGAATAAAGTTTTAGTTTTTGGACAATTATTAGTTGTTAGTTTTCACCCATGTCTGGTCTTGAAACCTGGATCTTAAACTTCTTTTAATGCTTAACTGAATTGGTTCAAGCCAATTGAATTATCTCTTCCACCGGAAGAAAGTTCTAGTATTAAGCGACCTTGATATGGACATTTCATAAAAGAAGGCTTAATCAGAGAAAGACTTTAGAATTCATCATATTGTACTTCTAAGGATCTTATGACACGTGTCCTTTTGAGAACAAAAGGATTAATGTCCTTTAAAATTCTAAGACCTTATTATAAAAATGAGAGAGACACTACATATTCACCCAAATCTTTTAGACATTGAGTATATGATTTCTCTCACTTATAAAGTACTCAACCTCCATTTTTTCAAGCAATGTGGGACTTTTAACTCACTCTTGTAAAAAAATAAACTCACTCTCAAATGTAAGTCCATCCACTATTCCCCCCTTAAGTGGACATTATTTCATCTGCATACACTTATATCGTCATTGACACTCTTACCACGTCACATACACTTTAACGTGACATGTCGTCTAACGACCATCATGTCAGAAAGACTTTCGATACAAAGAGCCGGTCTCTTACTCAGACCATCGGCTCTGATACCATTGATGGGTCATAAGGAGGAGCATCCACATTAAGTCAATAGCAACATACAACTGACAGAGACACTGCGTATTTACCGAAAAACTTTAAAATATTGAGTCTATGGTATTCTCTCACTTATAAAGTGTTTAACCTCTACTTTTTCAAACAATATAAATTTTTCAACTCACTTGTATCTCAACAAAATATACATAATTATAACATAAAATCTCATATTTCTAATTATCACTGATTCGAACGTCTGAGTGATTGTACATCTCCCACTGTTAGAGCAGAACAAAAGATTATTCTTAGAGTTCAAAATCAAATCTTAGTAATACCAATCATAATTCAATATTTATGATACGTATTACATACATGATAATAATATTTTATTAAAAAAACATTTCTCTCCTCTATTTATAATTTTCTAATATATGTGAATTTGTCAAATTTTATCAACTATTTCGGAAAAAAGGAAACATAATTAATTAGAGAGTGTAGCTTGATCCAAGAGACTGGAATCATCAGCAAACATAAGCTAATCATTTTGGACCCATTTGAAGATACAAATAAACTAATAGATGCGGCAAATACTTATTAATAAACATAAGTGAACACTATATACATTGTATTTGTATTAGAAGAGACAAGTGATGTGGATAAGAAAATAGAAACAAAAACAGAAAATTATGTTGTGCGTGTTTTATAACTATAATCCCAATGGACATGGGTATAACATTGTTGTTGAATTATCATTCTCTTTCCCATGTGGTGGATTATGTGACTCATGATTTTAATCAGCTTCACCATAACATGCACACATGTTGACTAAGTGCATATATATTTACAAATCTAGCTTTAATTGTTAATTCAGAACATGGTTGGAGATATAGATAATGATTAATTTGGACAGTTTTGTATATGAATCTTGTAGGTTGAAATGGGGATCATTGTTGGATTATGGCAATTGATCTCTTCCATGTGCTTATGCTGCTAATGATTAACTATCAGAATCGATAGCTGCAACATGCTGACTCATTGCACATATTTAAAGATTTAAGGCCCTATAATTTGGACTTTGAAGGTGAGAATGTTGAAATTTTGAATGTTTTTATGTAACAATTATTGAGAAAATTATTGTAGCCTAAGTAAAAGCATGTTAAAACATTTAAGATGTTGGATGGAGGTAAGATTCTAACCGACAGTAGCATCTCCTTTGCATTTTTTTAGTTACAAGAAATTATCGGCGTGATAAATTATTTTGAGTGATAAAGAAAAAGAAATATATTTGGATATTGCAGAATCTAAAAAATTGTAAAAGTAGTCAAGAGCAATAGAAGGTGTCAGACGGAGGTGAATTGCCGCAGCTGGGCGGTTCAGGTCAGATTGCGGCTGTTCGGGTTTTCAACTATTCTATCTGGTTTTTTCAAGTTGTGTGTTTTGGACTTCTCTGTTTTAGTTCATGTATTTGTTCGTTAATGAGTTATGATGTTGCCTTTTTATGGATTGAATTTTAATAATTATAAATTGGGTTAAATATGTTTGTAGTTCTCTGAAATAACTCAAATTTTATTTAGTCATTCAAAATTTTTTCTTCAAAGAATGATCCTTCTAAAATTTTTAATCTAAACTTTTGGTTTCTAATACTAAATTTGTCGTTAAAACTGTTACTTTTTTAGTCACTAAGTAATAAACTATCTCTAAAACCGTCGTTAAATTGTAAAAATTGCCGCTAAGTTGTAGGAGAGAGCAAAAGTGTGGATCAAAAAATTTTAAGAGGACTAATATTTGACGAAAATATTTTGAGAGAATAAAAATAAAATTTGAGATATTTAAGAGAACCACAAACATATTTAATTCTTATACATTTGTATATTTGTCATTCTTGTTGTCATAAACTTTAGAATTTTACGGCTAAAGCCGAAAGGAAAATATGGCAATCCTAGTAATGGAAAATTTAGAGAGGTAAGAATTGAAGAAAACTTTTTGATGTATTTAAGAGAATTGAACATATATATATATATATATTTGAAGAGATTGAGAAATAATTAGGTAGAAATAATTAGGCAATTATATTGTAATCTTTTATAATAATTTTTTAAAGTATAGTGAATAAGAGAACTACTCTCTCTTAAAATAGTTTTTTTTTATCAAACTAGATAAACAAATTATTGTAATTTTTATCTTTGTTTTATTTTCTTTTGTCAAGTTAAATAATTATCATATTGTATAAAATTATTTTTATTGAAAACTATTTATTTTAATTGTTATTGTACTTTTCCCCCACTCATAAATTTTTTAGTGTGATTGAAAGATTTTAAAGGACTGCAACAACGGCAAAAACAAATATGGCTTAATCTAGGAGGGGAGAAACGTGCATCATGATGTCAAAACTTTATTCATAAACACCTTGATTGCATTCTTCGGGGGCGTGGATATAACTATATATTTTTAAATAACATATCCTTGTTTTCTTAAATCATCTTCGCATGCTCATGATGCTTATTAAAAGGGGTCTTTATGAAGTTACTTTTTCCGTTCCAAAATAAGTGGTCCAGTTGATTATTTCACATAGATTAAGATAAAAAAATAAATAAAAATAATAATGATATTTTTACTAAAGTATATTTATCATGTATTAGAAATGGTAAAAGTAATATTAATTAGAGGATAAAATTGAAAAAGATGCATTAGAAATTGAAATTAGTCATTCATTTTAAGACATTCTTTTATTCCAAATAGGTCACTCATTGTGGGGCAAAGGGAGTAATATTTTTGGAAGAATCGATGTGGCAAACTCGATAATTTAAATCCATAGTGTTCTGGACTGGGCCAGCGCCTGCCCTACTGTCGGGCAGGCCCAAGCCCAATCACCGGAGAAGGCCCAAAGTCACCTCCATGTCGGGCACGTACCAATCCCCTTGGACGTCGGACACGCGGGGTAAAAAGACCGTCGAGCAGAGGTACATAGCCCGCGGACGCACCTCTCCTCGACATCCACGTACTCCTCCCCGCGAGGACACGTTCTCTTGTAACTTCCCACTCCCGAAGGAATCGTTCTGCCCTACTTCCGGAGATTCAGGGACCGTTACACCAGGGCGAAGACCACGTGCTGGTCTTCACTACGCCACGTAAGCCCTGGCAGTTACTTGGCTTGGGCCTTGCAATCCAGCCTAGTGCAAGTAACTGTTGGCCCCGCGCTGGGGGCTCTCTATAAATACCCTCTCACTTGAGAGGGTCAGGGGAGGAAACATTCTAAACTCACTTCTCTGTATTTGCTTTTCTCTGACCTTACCTGACTTGAGCGTTGGAGTACCTTGCAGGTACACCCCCCCGGCCGTATCATCATCACCGGAGCTGAAGTCCATACGACGTTGCTGGCCACTGTCTAACTGTCTGATCTAGGTACGATCAGTGGCTCCGTCTATGGGAAACACTGCTTCCCCATTTTTCCTTCAACGATAAACCAAAGCAATTCCTCCGTTCATCACCAGCATGGCCAACAACCTGTCTGCGAACAAAGCTCTGGACACCGTCCTCGCGCAACTCGAGAACGGAAACCACCGTGAGGACAATGCTGCCCTCAACGTCGAAGAAGGCGACGTAAGAGATGGGCAGACCGCCTCCCCAGACTCCCAAGACACGGCTTACGACGCCGCCCTGCAGGACGACCAACAAGCCGCCTTTCAGCCAGTTGATCCTCCGCCTAATGTAGATTCGAGCACCGTGGCCCTATTCGCCTTGGTCAACCAGACCAACCAACTGATCATGCACCAGAATATCAGAATTGAAGTGCTCGAGCGAGGGCGAACACGACGATCTTCCCCGCGAAGACATCGTCTTCCACCTTCACCTCGTCGTTCTCCTTCCCCGCGAAGGACTTCTCCAGAAGAATCTCGGACCCCCTCGCCGGTGTCCGAGGGCCGCCGGCCACGCCTCGAGCGCCCCTAGCCAGAAGCCTGCCAGAAACGCCATCGTTCCCCCCCTCAGAAGGAACCCAGGCGCTCCTCGACTACCAAGAGGAGCAAGACCGTCGAGGAGAGACCGAGGAACCGCTCTAGGAACTCTCCTCCACGACAAGGACCTGGTCGACACCACCGATCCCCATCAAGGTCCCCAGATGGAAACGACGACGACAACCAGAGGACCCCCCTGTCATGGGAGATCATGGACGCCCCAATTCCTACGGGCATGGAGAAACCCCCTCCACTGGGGACCTACGACGGCCTGGCCGACCCCGACGATCTCGTCGAAAGTTTTGAAGCCATGCTCAACTTCAGAAACGTCAGGGGAGCCATTAAGTGCAGACTTTTCCCCACCACCTTGCGGAAGGGCGCCATGACTTAGTACAAGAGTCTAGCACCCGGGTCGATCACGTCCTGGAAGCAACTAAGAGAACACTTTACCAAACACTTCACGGCATCTCGCCGACACCCAAAGACAGAGGCCGCACTAGAGAGCATCTACCAAGGGAAGAACGAGCCTCTCAGGAACTACATTGAGAGGTTCAACAGGGAGGCTGTCGAGGTCCATACGACCGACGACATGAAGAAGTTTTTAATCATTCGGGGACTACGACTTGGATCCGATTTTGCCAAGTCTGTGGGCCTCCGCAGACCTCGCCGTTTGGAGGACCTCCTCCAACGAGCGTAGACATACATCGAGTTCGAGGAGTCGGAGGCAACACAGATCGCCCTTGACTCAAGGCGGAAGGAAGGCCCCCGCGGCCGCAGAGAATAAGACTCTCCTCCCCGACGCGGAGGAGAAAAAAAGAAGGAAAGCCGCCCCGGGACCCTCGTGAACCGCGAGGACCAGCTGGCCGGTTCACGGAATACACGCCGTTCAACGGTCTGAATCGTCCCCGAGCGCGAATCCTCTCCGAGTGCTCCAACTCGGAATTTCTGAAAGTAGAGGTCCGTTTTCCGAAGCCAACTGCCCCCAAATCAAATACAGACAAGTCCAAGTACTGCAGGTTCCACCGGAGCCACGGACATGTCACGGAGGACTGCATCCATCTCAAAGATGCAATTGAGATCCTGATCAAGGAAGGGCACCTAAAGAAGTACGCCCAGAAGAATGACACTCCTCGTCCCAGTGCCCGAGAAGCCCAAAACGTCTAGGAGACGACACCTCCTCCCGACGAGAGTCGGCTGCAGGTCGCCTTCAGCGTCACTCGACCCGAAGACTTCTTTGTCCCCGAAGGCATCGAGGGCCAAGAGGCAGTTCGCAGCATGTGGGCAAACTTCCCCCACGAAGACCCCGTCGCTGCCCGCAGCACGTGGGAAGTTTTCCCCAAGACAATGGTCATATTCGGAGGTGGTTACGAGAAGTTGTCCATCGGGTCGATCAAGTGGAAATTTGACGAACTGGAGTCCGCAACATCGGCGAAGACCACCACTCTCGATAAGGTGCAAGGGAAATCAAACCCCATCACCTTCTACCTTGAAGAGCTCCCAGGCGGAGCACCCAACGCCACTATCCCCCTCTTGGTGAGGGCACAGATGGTGAATTTTGACGTTCGCAGGATCCTTGTCGACCAGGGAAGTTCGGTCGACATCATGTACGCTCACCTGTTAGGGACTCTCCAGCTCGACGAGAGACATCTGACCCCGTACGTCAGTTCAGATCTGCAGGGGTTCAACGGCACCACCCCCAGACCATGGGGTTACGTTGAACTGATGGTCACATTCGGGGCCGAAGACACTGGCCGTCAAGTGAAGACCCACTTCCTGGTGGTCGAATGTCCATCCCTCTACAACTGCATCCTCGGGAGGACCACCCTGGCCGAACTCACAGCAGTGCCCTCAACGGTCCACCTCAAGATGAAGTACTACACGGCCAGGGGACGGGTAGTTACGATGCACGGGGACATAGACGCAGCCAGGAGGTGCTTCGACGCTGCAATCAAAGGCTCATAGTTCCATCGGTACCAAGCCCAAGACCAGAGCAAACCCATCCTCTGACACCGTGCTGAGGCCTCTCCCCCGCGTCAACGCGGTCGACCTCGACAACAGGTTCCTGGACGATCACTAAGAGGGCGGAGCAGCGGACCTCGACCTCCATGCGAAAAACAACGGGCAGCCTCTCCACCCAACGTGCCCCGCCCCAGATGGAGACTTCGAGCTCGTCGCCCTCGGGGACGATTCAGACCGTAACGTGAAGATTGGCACCGGGCTCCCCGACCTGGCGAAGAAGCAGCTGAAGGCATGTCTCCAGGAGAATGCTGATATGTTCGCATGGAGCGCCTCTGAGATGCCTGGCCTTGCCCCCGAGGTGGCTTGCCATCAGCTCGCAGTAGACCCGGCCGCTAGGGCCATAGTTCAACGTAGGCGTAGGAAGTCTCCCGAAAAAGCGGAGGCTGTTGAAAAAGATGTAAAAGACCTCCTAGAGGCGAATTTTATTTCGGAGGCCAGGTACACGACCTGGCTGTCCAACGTTGTACTTGTAAAAAAGAATAATGGAAAATGGAGAATGTGTGTTGACTATACCGATCTTAACCAGGCATGCCCAAAAAACGGTTACCCTTTGCCTAACATCGACTAGCTGGTCGACAATTCTGCAGGTTACAAGCTATTATCCTTCATGGACGCTTACTCGGGGTATAACCAAGTCCCCATGGATAAGGTCGACAAACAGCACACAGCCTTCATGACCGAGTCAGGCAATTATTACTACAACGTAATGCCCTTCGGCCTGAAGAACGCCGGCGCGACCTACCAACGGATGATGAACAAAGTTTTTCGGGGAGAGATCGGCGACATGCTCGAGGTCTATATGGACGACATGATCGTCAAATCTGCAGAATAAATTGACCATGTCGCGCACCTCAAGAAGGTGTTCGCCACAGCGAGGAGATGTCGCATGAGGTTCAATCCCGACAAATGCACCTTTGGCGTTCGGGCAGGTAAGTTCCTCGGCTTCTACCTCACAGAGCGAGGAATCGAGGCCAACCCCGACAAGTGTAGGGCTTTCTCTGAGATCCTAACTCCGAACTCGAAGAAGTCAATACAATCACTGATCGGGATGCTGACCGTCCTCTCCCGATTCGTCGCCAAATCCGCACAATACGCACTCCCGTTTTTCAAGCTCCTTCAACAAAAAGCCACGTTTGAATGGAGCGAGGAATGCGAGAAAGCTTTACTCCATCTCAAACGAGTCCTGTCACAGCCCCCGGTCCTCTCACGGCCAGAGAACGGGGAGACACTCTTCTTGTATCTCGCCATCACGAGCAAAGCGATCAGCGCCGTCCTCATAAGGGAAACCCCCAACGGGTAAAAACCGATTTACTTCACGAGCAAAGCCCTCCAAGGTCCCGACCTCAGGTATCAGTGTCACACCCTCATTTTCACCCAAACCCTAACCTAGCATATCGTATCATTCTCATCATCTATGCATCCCATTAACTCATAATCATTCATTACATTGGTCTTCTAAGACATGGGATCGAGAGATTCTTTGAATAAAGCTTCCTATTTGTTTTGAGGTTCTTTCATTCAAGATTGAAGCAAGGGCTTGAGCTCACAGCATCATGAGCATATTTCTATCAAAGTTCATCCAGCTACAAGGCTCCCCTCTACCAAGATTCGTCAAGTATCAAGTTTATCTGCTTCAAGATCTCTCAAGAGGCATCAAGTGATTAAGGTTTCTTCATGGTTTTATTTGAGAAAGAAGAACTTGTTTTTGTTGACTGTCCACACCTCAGGTTGCTTTCTTCATCAGTATGTTCCCGAAACATGGAGTTTAGGGTTTCTTACCCCTTGGTGTTCAAGATGGGCATGTGCCGTCCATTTCAGATTTACCTGAGGTTGCCAGGTCAATGGTGTTGTGCAGTCCATATTTCAAATCTTGATTTTCAAAGACACGATTCAGGAGGGTTCACAATGAAGTTCGTCAGTACTTCAGGGTTAAAGATAATTGTCAGAATTCAGTTCATTTCCTAATTAGGATTGTGGGCAATGCAGTTCATGTGTCAAGTCTTCGATCTCGAAGCATATTCTTGTTCATTTGGTTCATGAGTATACAAGTGGCAAAATTCAGATGAATTCCTTTTGATTCAAAAGTTTCTAATCCATTCAAGGCCAAGATTGAGTTATGGATTTCTCCAAGACTGATTCAAATTTTATTCAAGTGTATATGGTGGATCCATTTCGATTCACGAGTTCTAATTCATTCATTTGTCAATAGTTCAATTTGAGCTATGTCATTTTCAAGTGAGGAATTCAAGAACGTTGAAAATTGGTTCTTATTGGAAATTCAATTCTATTGGCCATTGTTTTAATTAGGAATTAATTGCAAGATCTCTCATTATTAAGGTATGATAGGCATGGATCAAATAACAAAAATGGAAGGTAGAATTTCTGAGTTGCAAAATTTGATGCCCATTGATGATTTGATTCTACAAAATTGCAATGAAAGATAATAGGCTCATGTAAAAAATAACAAAGTTCATTACAATTGTCACATTCAAAAATAAACAGGCCCATTACGCTTGTGGTAAAAATGAAAAAAAGGAGATACATCAGTTATACTCCAAGATCGTGTGACATGCTGCAAGATCAATTGGCTTCATGATCTAAATGACCAAATTCTTCACACGGGACAAATACAGACCAACCAACCCTCTTTTTTCCAATCGTCACAAACTCCATCCAGCCTTTCACAAGCCAAATCTCATTTGCCAAATCCGTACGACCTACGACCTACTGCAATTCTCCAAAAGGACCTGCATCAAAACCAACCAATTCATGTCTCATGCCATGTTTCATCAAAATTAATACATAAATATAATCTACCCCAAACTCAAGCTATCATGATCTAATCCATTTAAGAAAACTCCAAGTTTAATTCATGACATATCACAAAATAAGTTTCAAGACATGCCACGACCCTTTCCAAATTCATCATGCCAAACCAAAATCAAATTCACATCAAATACATCAAAACAAGAATCATGTTCAAAACCAATACTGTTTCTTCCAAACAATAACATTTTCAATTCAATCTACACAACCATGTTCCACGCATAACAAATTAAAACATTTCAAAATTCTTGCACATCCAATTTCATCCAAATCATAACAATAGGACAAGACAGCAAGGGGACCACCAAGAATTAGTCCATACACAAAGTGACAAAAGTGCAGAACTCAGAGAACGCAGAGAAATTCAGAAATAACATAACTCCCCAAAATGGAAAGACAGCTTCTTATCATAAAAAAGGAATAGCAGACCTTGCAACAATGGAGATTCCACAGCAAATTTCAAACTTCATAAACCCTAATTCTACTTTATAAAAGGGGAGGCTTTGTTTCAGAAAAAAAAAAAAAAGGACAGCCGCACTAAAAAAAACCCTAAAGTTTCTACACACACAAAAACCCCAAAACGGTCGTGTAAGAAGCAGTTCAGAAGAAGAAGCGAAGGAGGCGAGGAACAATCATTACCGGAGCTCGAGGTCTTCAAGGGTGAGTGCTCTCTCACGCATTAATCACTGTTTATGTCGTTCTTGTATTTACTGTCTAATTGTTGTTGACCTTTGCTTTGAAAATCTTCTTTCATTCGCATATCGTATTTTCTTTCTTCTCGTTTTTGGTCTTTTTATAGAGGCTTTTAGGTTAGGGTTTCGAAAGAGAAACGTTTCGATTTGGTGATTTGGTTGAGATTTTGATGAAATAAAGGCTAGAATCGGATTCAGGACATGATTTTGGGTGGGGTTAGTGTTTGAGTTGAGACGATTTAGGGTTTCCTCACCGGAGACGAAGGCGGTTTCCGCCGTAAGTCTTCTTCTCCGGCAAACATCTTTAAGTTCCCCAGCAGGCTTGTATTCAGAGGAGAGAAAGAAAAGAATGAGACGATGAGAGTTTACTTGCGTATTTCTTTTATTTCTTGCAACGGTCACTTATGCCACTTGTCCCATTTTGATCCTTTTTTTTTTTAGTTGGCTAGAGAAGACGGTGACACTTGTCACCGTCATTTTGATTGGCATTCTCATCAGTTTTATTCCCTGCGCAATATCTATGACCTACCACCTTCCGTTTGTGCCTTATATCTAATCAATATCTATGACCTACCCAGATCCAACGCTCAAGATCTCGTCTACAGTCAACCGGGTTGACTAAGGGTCTGTGGTAGACCCTCCAAGCGAAATGGGCTTAGCCTTTGGGCTTAGAGTGTTTTGGTTATTTGCACCCTTCCATTTGTTTGTTTTTCAGTACTAGCCCATAATTTTATTTTTGTTTGTTTCTTTTTGTTGTTATTCATTTATTTTGTTATTTCTCTTATAGTTGTTTAATTTATGAAAAATATAAAAAATTTATACTGTTAATTATCTTAAATATATTTATTTAATATTAATTAATTAAATTATTAATTAATTTTATTAAATATTCATATTTAATTTAGTTAATAATTTTGTGTGTTGTTTAGTTTGGTTTATTTGTGTAATGATTGATTATTTATTTTGGTTGTGCGATTTTCTCATGCGATACGTTTACACCACGATGATAATTGATTAATCTCTTAGATACACATGTAAAACCATTTTCAAAAATAAATTCTCGATTCAACGTCGAGCCATTTTACACCCTTGTAAGTCGACCGCCACGTGCGTCGCCATCGACCTTATCCTATGTCAATTAGGTCCTCCATCCCGTTTAATCCATTTCCTTTGACCGATTCGAATGCAAACTCAAAACACTTCCTTAACTAGAGAATAAAGTTCTCTTTGTATTGAACTAAAGAGAGAGGATTGGGTGAAGACCTCTTCCTCTTCGAGTATTAGGATGCTCACTTTAGAGTGTGTGATCTCGATACTCGTCTTTCAATATGAAGACGTGACTATATTCACCACCCATTCTTTCAAAAACCTTTTTCTCTCTTTATTTCATCTTCTTGTGTCTAAAAACCTTGGTCTTATACCAAGTGCATTTTCTAACCTTTTCTTAATAAACTTAGATGGTCGTGGAGTGGTTAGGCGAAGGCCTTCTCCTATCCCGAGTGCTTGACATTACCTTTAGGGTTCACTGTCGTAAAGCACTTACCCTCTAAATCAAAACACTTCTTTAATAAGAGAATAAAGTTCTCTTTGTATTGAACTAAAGAGAGAGGATTGGGTGAAGACCTCTTCCTCTTCGAGTATTAGGATGCTCACTTTAGAGTGTGTGGTCTCGATACTCGTCTTTCAATATGAAGACATAACTGTATTCGCCACACAACTTTCACAATAAATCTTTTGAGATAAAGAATTGGGTACTACCCGAAGGGGTTCCTATCCGATGACTTATTTCGCCCTTAAAATCAACCTTCACAAATCAAATAAGACATCTTGCCTTGATGGAGAAAATCCACCTTTTCAAAAAGGACACGTTACGTCCGTTCTACCGCAAACAGGTAGCGCATAAGACTCCACGAGCGAGCCGCCAAACACCTAACTGCTAGAACCCGCACGTTAGCATCGTCCATAAAAAACATCAACAAATTATAGGTCGAACTACGATTGCTCTGATTCTTCATTCTTGTCCGAATGTAAGATACGTAGGCACAAGATTGTGATGACCTTGGCAAGCCACCTTCTATCCATCCTCCGTTTTCCACACCCCCTTCCATTTTCTTCACCCGTAGTCCTTCGAACTACGTTGACTCTGACTTTCCCATTGCACGAGGGAATACGTAGGCATAGGATCGCGAAGTCCTATCGAGTTTCCTTCTCCTTCTTCTCCTTTTTGTTTCCATCATTCTCTTTCATTTTATTTTCTTTCACATCCTTTGGTTCTCACCTTTCTCTTTCCCTCTTAGAACACACTTACAAAGCAATATCCTTTAGCAAACATCCTTACACATAGACAAGCAAATGGTTCCCATCGAGTATGATGGATGTGAGGGGTGTTAATACCTTCCCCTCGCATAACCGGCTTCCGAACCCATAATTTGGTTGCGAGACCATCTTATCCTTTTCTTCTTTGGCGATATTTTCGCTTCCCCTCATGGGATAAATAAAGTTCGATGGCGACTCTCCTGTTTCTTTCCTTTTCGCCTCCGGTCAACAATTTTTCGAGTAGCGACAGCTGGCGACTCTGCTGGGGACTGGTACCTAAGCAAGCCAAGCCTAGTTTGTTTGTCATATGTGTATATTTGTTTGCTTTTATTGCTTTGTTATCTTGTGTTCTCTTATCTGTTGGGTTTATTGGGGATGGTTTGTGAGGAGAAAGGCTTTTTGCCCGAGCTTTTTGAGTATACACTAAGCTAGGAGGTGGTTGCTTACTGATTTGCGAGACTTAGGACTCGTCGAGTCGGTTTGACTTCCACGGCTCAGATGAGGCCCCTTTGGGAATGATTATGTCTTACGATTAGTCATAATGGCGTCTTTGTTTCCGACCTGGGAGCCCGTGATTCTGAGGACCTTTTTAGAACCCAATTCCAAAGGTTACATAGGCATAACTCTGTGCTCATCCTTTGAAGGGATTACCGTCTTACGAATTGTCGTTATGATGGAAAACTTTTGAGGGTTAGTGCATGGGACCTTGTTTGAAAACCCTTGGAATGCCCTGTTTTAAACCAATAGATTGCCTACCCGAGGTGAGAGATATCTTGTTGTATTGTTCTGCAGAATTTGTGACCTTGATACCTGTGGCGTGAACCTCTGATCTTTGATCCCATGTCTTATTGCATTCATAACATTGCATTTGCATAAGCATCTTTGCATCATTTTGCATATCTTTCTCCAACCAAAACCGAGAAGCTCATTCAGTCCTTTGTCCATAACCCGCAGTTGATTTCTCGACACTCGCATTGAACCTGTGGTAGATGTGAAGCATTTGAAGCAAGTGGAACATAGACGACTTGAAAGGCCAGTTAGACAAAGCAAGTTGGAAGTTGAGGTAGCCATGTCAGAGTGCAACCGTCAGAATGTTGATCCCCCACCAGGTTTCACTGTGACAACTAATCCACTGTATGGTCTTCTGCCTGATGATGATCCTCCACGATTAAATGTTCCTACTCGACCCCAGAGGAAGCCATTGACTGATCCTATGAAGGAAATACTTTGTGACATTGAGGAAAAACTCTAAGCTATGAAAGTGCATGATACGCCTGGGCTCGATGCTGTTGATATGTGCCTAGTGCCAGATTTGGTAATCCCTCCGAAATTCAAGGTACCCAACTTCGAGAAGTACACAGGCCTTAGTTGCCTGAAGCGTCATTTGGTGATGTTCTGCCGAAAAATGACCACATATACCCATGATGATAAGCTGATGATTCACTGTTTTCAAGATAGTTTGAGTGGGGCATCTTTAAGTTGGTACATGGATTTAGAAAGAAGCCATATCCAATCATGGAAGGACTTATCCAGCTCTTTTCTAAAGCGATATCAGTACAATCTAGACGTGGCTCCCGCTCGCACGCAATTGCAAAGCCTATCTCAGAAGAGTAGCGAATCCTTCAAGGAATACGCAAGACGATGGAGAGAATTAGCAGCTAGGGTGCAACCACCACTCTTTGACCGGGAATTAATTGACATGTTCATAAACAGTCTGCATGGCTCTCATCTTGAAAGAATGGCTGGCAGTATGCCATCAAGCTTCTCTGGCCTTGTAATGGTAGGGGAACGCATCGAGAGCTACCTCAAGAGTGGACTAATCCAGAATGTCTCGAATAGCCAAGCCGGCGAGATTGAATCCCTCAGCAACTCCCAAGAGGAAGAGGAGGATGAAACCAATGCAATCATAGCAAATGTTGAGTATTCTCATGGTGTACCAGCAAAACCTTTTGGTCCCTCATCTTCTCAGCAGCCATCATTTCCAGCGCCATGCTATCCTTATGGGCAACCAGTAATGCCTATAGCTTCGTCCCAGAAACCGTGGATTCCTCCTCATGTAAATCAACGAGCCCATGGCCGAGGATATCAGAATTAGTGCTAGAGTCAGCATAGGCCTCGCAACAATCTAGAAAGAAGGAATGCCCCTCTTCATACAGTCCCTATGTCATACAGTCAACTCTTGCCGCATCTGATTCAAAGCTCGCTGGTGGTTCCCAAGTCTCTCAAGTTGTTGCCAGAGCCATACCCTCCTGGGTACGATCCCGATGTGCAATGTGGATATCATGCTAGATCAATGGGGCATTCGACTAAAGATTACAAAGCCTACCAATCCAAAGTGCAACAACTGATTGACAAAGGTTACATATCCTTTCTAGAAGAAAGTCTGGTTATGCACGTCAACCTCTCGTCTGTTTGAGTTCAAAGACTACAAGGGTCATCTCCTCGAGCCAGTGGGTCAGACAGAAGACATCCCCAGGATTGGAAAATTTTTAGATCTTGTCATTTATTTGCATTTGTAGTTTCTTCTCTGTTAAGTGCTAATTGTTTTTAAACATTATTGCTTACTAATGGATTTGTTAATGTAATGAACGTGCTTTTTTGAACAAGTCCATTCGTATCCACTCATTTTTTCTCATATATTGCAAAAAATAACAAAAAAAAAAATTCCCACATTTCACTCCCTTTATCAGTTGTTGTCTTATTAAAGATTTGAGGGAGGATGATGAAAATGAAATACTCATAATTGATAATAGTATGCTTTCGAATAAAATCCTGTTGATGATGTACAGGCATTGTTTCAAATCCCCTAAACACTGGAGAGATACGAAGTTAGTCCCTAGTCAACCCCTTCGAGCCTAGAAGTAGGAGTTTCCTTCGGATTTCTAAACCCTTACGCTTAACCTGGGGCATGGGTAGTGTTCAGTTATCCTGATTACACATTCGAATTTCAAGATGAAACATCTTGTTATGGCGGTTATTCTTCAAAGACCAAAGACTTGGCAGTTATGACACTTCAAAACAAAATAATAAAAAAGAAGAGAGCCCGCTAAGTCCACCACCCCAAAGGGAAAACTTAGGCAAAATTAGGGCAATCCCGATGGACTAGAAAAGTGAAGTCGGTCCATGCAAAAGTTAGTGATCAAAAAATAAATAAAGCAACAGAGGCCCTCAAATCCAAAGCAAAAGCAAAACCCGGTTCAGTGGCCACCAAAATGGATTAGAAAGGTCACTGACATCCACGAAAACAAAATAAGGTGACTGCCATTCCAAGCAAATTCGCCCTTACACCGTCAACCCTTTTGAAAGATAAATATGTGTAACATAACTGAACGTAGGACTGGAATTCATCACAAAGAAGGGTGGGTACAAATCAAAATTTGAGCCTAATATCCTTTGTTTCAAATAACCGTGAACCATACCACGTTACAACCCTCGAAAGGCCTAATTGAGGCGGGGTTTATTCTGAAAGCATACTACAGCAAGGTTGCGTAAACTGACTCCCTTCATATTTGCTAACTTTTAGCACTGGTGTCATATTCTTGCTATATCTTTCGCACACCAGTAAATCAACACTGCGTTTGGACTAATGGTCCATTCGTCACACATTTTCACATCATTACAATAAGCGATTTATTTCAAAACTTGCATGAATGTCGCATTAAAATTACCATTTCTAAGCGAACAATTTTAACTGCAAGAAAGTACTTGACATCAAAAAGATTCTAACAAAGTGCATTCAGAGAGAAACTTGATAATTTGTTGGCGCTGACTAGAATCAGGACCTTCTCATAACCTTGTGAATCTGGGGCAGGTTATCTCAAACCATGTCATGGTATAATCATCCCCAAAGCTTCCATTTGAGGAGGATTCGTTCAAAAACCCTACAGACTAGGGCAGATAAATTGCCAAGTGGCAGTTTCCCTCTATACTTTCAAGATTGGTCAAGCAGGCCCTGTTGGACTCTAGCAAATGTTGAGTTCACAACAAGTGTCAAAAAGCCTTGAGGCAGAGCAAAAGCGCAACCAACATGCACTAGTCATGTCGCTACGCTCATACTGTTGTTTACGAAGTCATCTTGGCATCTCAGTTAGAAGTGAGGTTCTCTTAAGGAGCAAGTGCAACTTCTGCAAAGGACCAAACTTGGAGCATTTGGAGCCTCCACATATGCCGTCCGATCGTAGCATCGTCAGATTTCGAGTGTCGGGAAGTTAAGCTCATTCCCCATCCAACCCAAAGCCCAACCATACTTGGTACCTCCCACCATAAGCCCGAACATACTCGGCACCCGTAACCAGATACAAAATCCACCCTGCTTGCACAACTTTAAATTCCAGTTCTCGTCTGGCAAACCATAAAACCAGTTCCTGTCTGGAAAACCAAAATAAAACACCAGTTCTCGTCTGGTAAATAACTACTATGCCAGTTCCCATCTGGTCACCTATTCTTTAGCCATTTTAAAACCAGTTCTCATCTGGTAAGCACCATTTCAGAGTCTAGTTCCCGTCTGGCCAACCATAAAGTCAGTTCTCGTCTGACAGATTAACCTTTTGCCACCAGTTCTCATCTGGTAGTCTACCCCTTAAAAACCAGTTCTCGTCTGGTAACCCATTTAAAAGTCATCTTCGGTTGGTATCCTTCACCTTACCTATCTCCTTTTCCCCCAACAAGCATTTCAACAAAAGCCCAACCATCCTTGGCACCCAAAACCAAAGCCCAACCTTACTTGGCACGACCATCAATCCGTATCCTCATATCCCCAGCATTTTACATACATTTTTGCATCATTTGCATGCTTGTTTAGCCAGTTCTTATAGAGGATAGGGGCATTCTTGTGGACTTTGTCTCCCCCATCGATTGCTACTTCCAACCCATTTCGTGTCTCCTTACCTTTCGTAAGGGATTTCACCGCCTTACGCATGAAATATTATTCTTTCGCTTTCCTTTCGTAAGCGTTCTCGCTGCCTTACACACGCGACAAAACTTTGTATTAGGTATCTTCGATCAATTTGGACGCTTGATGCCTATGTGGCTAAGAACTGAATGGTCGCAACTCAGAGAATGTCACCTCCGCCGTTGTGCCTGTGAGGTCTATGATATTCTGATATCTGAAGTAAGTTGCCTCTGCCTTATGTAGGAAGATGGTTATTGCCCCTAACTTACCTTTTGTGAGTCCTTCTTGTCGTTTTTCACGATGTGTCTCCTCTTTGCCTTTTGCAATGTGTCTATCTTACCTTTAGTAAGAGCCTTCCCGTGCCTTTTGCATAATTTCTTCCCAGCTTACTTGTGGTAGGTCTCCTCTCTACCTTTCGTAGAAGGAATTTGTCTCCAAGCCTTTTGTTCTGGAGTCCTCTCTACCTTTTGTAGGAGGAAACTTTGTCTCCTAACCTTTCGTTGTGGGGTCCTCTCTACCTTTTGTAGAAGGAATTTGTCTCCAAGCCTTTTGTTCTGGGGTCCTATCTACCTTTCATAGAAGGAAATTGTCTCCTAACCTTTTGTTATGGGGTCTTCTCTACCTTTCATAGAAGGAAATTGTCTCCAAGCCTTTTGTTCTGGAGTCCTCTATACCTTTTGTAGGAGGAATTATTCTCCAAACCTTGTGTTCTGGAGTCGTTTCTGCTTTTGCAGAAAATAATACGATCGTCTTCTCCCAAGGGAGTCTCCTCTACATGTTGTAGCAGGAATCTTTTTCTCTCCAAACCTTTCGTTCTGGGGTCCTCTCTGCCTTTCGTAGAAGGAAAATTTTTCTCCTAACCTTTCGTTCAGGAGTTCTCTTTGCCTTTCGCAAGAAGAAAACCATTTTCTACCCTTTTATTCTTGAGTCCTCTCTACCTTTCGTAGAAGGAATATCTCATCCTTTATTTCTAGAGTCCTACCTACCTTTTGTAGAAGGAATATCTCATAACCTTTTATATGTCCCGAGTATGCTACATAGATGCCCCCCTTTAAAGACTGGCAAAGCACTCATATTCGTTCCTCATCGCATCTCAAGCATATCATCATATCTCCTCATAACTAATTACCTTTTCCCAATGATAGGTGCCTTTTCCAAGCCATCCCACTGGTTCATCACCTTTCATTCCAATCCTTTCCCGGCTAAAAATTCCGAGTATTCTTATATTTAATCCTCTTGTACCTTGACCGTAAGAAAGTCTTTTCCACTCTCACCTTCAAGTCCAAGAAGATTAAATAGGGCATCTGTCACACCCTCATTTTCACCCAAACCCTAACCTAGCATATCGTATCATTCTCATCATCTATGCATCCCATTAACTCATAATCATTCATTACATTGGTCTTCTAAGACATGGGATCGAGAGATTCTTTGAATAAAGCTTCCTATTTGTTTTGAGGTTCTTTCATTCAAGATTGAAGCAAGGGCTTGAGCTCACAGCATCATGAGCATATTTCTATCAAAGTTCATCCAGCTACAAGGCTCTCCTCTACCAAGATTCATCAAGTATCAAGTTTACCTGCTTCAAGATCTCTCAAAAGGCATCAAGTGATTAAGGTTTCTTCATGGTTTTATTTGAGAATGAAGAACTTGTTTTTGTTGACTGTCCACACCTCAGGTTGCTTTCTTCATCAGTATGTTCCCGAAACATGGAGTTTAGGGTTTCTTACCCCTTGGTGTTCAAGATGGGCATGTGCCGTCCATTTCAGATTTACCTGAGGTTGCCAGGTCAATGGTGTTGTGCAGACCATATTTCAAATCTTGATTTTCAAAGACACGATTCAGGAGGGTTCACAATGAAGTTCGTCAGTACTTCAGGGTTAAAGATAATTGTCAGAATTCGGTTCATTTCTTAATTAGGATTGTGGGCAATGCAGTTCATGTGTCAAGTCTTCGATCTCAAAGCATATTCTTGTTCATTTGGTTCATGAGTATACAAGTGGCAAAATTCAGATGAATTCCTTTTGATTCAAAAGTTTCTAATCCATTCAAGGCCAAGATTGAGTTATGGATTTCTCCAAGACTGATTCAAATTTTATTCAAGTGTATATGGTGGATCCATTTCGATTCACGAGTTCTAATTCATTCATTTGTCAATAGTTCAATTTGAGCTATGTCATTTTCAAGTGAGGAATTCAAGAACATTGAAAATTGGTTCTTATTGGAAATTCAATTCTATTGGCCATTGTTTTAATTAGGAATTAATTGCAAGATCTCTCATTATTAAGGTATGATAGGCATGGATCAAATAAGGAAAATGGAAGGTACAATTTCTGAGTTGCAAAATTTGATGCCCATTGATGATTTGATTCTACAAAATTGCAATGAAAGATAATAGGCTCATGTAAAAAATAACAAAGTTCATTACAATTGTCACATTCAAAAATAAACAAGCCCATTACGCTTGTGGTAAAAATGAAAAAAAGGAGATACATCAGTTATACTCCAAGATCGTGTGACATGTTGCAAGATCAATTGGCTCCATGATCTAAACGACCAAATTCTTCACACGGGACAAATACAGACCAACCAACCCTCTTTTTTCCAATCATCACAAACTCCATCCAGCCTTTCACAAGCCAAATCCCATTTGCCAAATCCGTACGACCTACGACCTGCTGCAATTCTCCTACTGCAATTCTCCAAAAGGACCTGCATCAAAACCAACCAATTCATGTCTCATGCCATGTTTCATCAAGATTAATACACAAATACAATCTACCCCAAACTCAAGCTATCATGATCTAATCCATTTAAGAAAACTCCAAGTTTAATTCATGACATATCACAAAATAAGTTTCAAGACATGCCACGACCCTTTCCAAATTCATCATGCCAAACCAAAGTCAAATTCACATCAAAACAAGAATCATGTTCAAAACCAATATTGTTTCTTCCAAACAATAACATTTTCAATTCAATCTACACAACCATGTTCCACGCATAACAAATTCAAACATTTCAAAATTCTTGCACATCCAATTTCATCAAATCATAACAATAGGACAAGACAGCAAGGGGACCACCAAGAATTAGTCCATACACAAAGTGACAAAAGTGCAGAACTCAGAGAATGCAGAGAAATTCAGAAGTAACAGAACTCACCAAAATGGAAAGACAGCTTCATATCATCAAAAAGGAATAGCAGACCTTGCAACAATGGAGATTCCACAGCAAATTTCAAACTTCATAAACCCTAATTCTACTCTATAAAAGGGGAGGCTTTGTTTCAGAAATTAAAAAAAAAGGACAGCCGCACTAAAAAAAACCCTAAAGTTTCTACACACACAAAAACCCCAAAACGGTCGTGTAAGAAGCAGTTCAGAAGAAGAAGCGAGGGAGGCGAGGAACAATCGTTACCGCAGCTCGAGGTCTTCAAGGGTGGGTGCTCTCTCACGCATTAATCACTGTTTATGTCGTTCTTGTATTTACTGTCTAATTGTTGTTGACCTTTGCTTTGAAAATCTTCTTTCATTCGCATATCGTATTTTCTTTCTTCTCGTTTTTGGTCTTTTTATTGAGGTTTTTAGGTTAGGGTTTCGAAAGAGGAACGTTTCGATTTGGTGATTTTGATGAAATAAAGGCTAGAATCAGATTCAGGACATGATTTTGGGTGGGGTTAGTGTTTGAGTTGAGACGATTTAGGGTTTCCTCACCGGAGACGAAGGCGGTTTCCGCCGTAAGTCTTCTTCTCCGGCGAGCATCTTTAAGTTCCCCAGCAGGCTTGTATTCAGAGGAGAGAAAGAAAAGAATGAGATGATGAGAGTTTACTTGCGTATTTCTTTTATTTCTTGCAACGGTCACTTATGCCACTTGTACCATTTTGATCCTTTTTTTTTTTGAGTTGGCTAGAGAAGACGGTGACACTTGTCACCGTCATTTTGAGTGGCATTCTCATTAGTTTTATTCCCTACGCAATATCTCCAAACACCTCGTTGTGCACCTTCCGTTTGTGCCTTATATCTAATCAATATCTATGACCTACCCAGATCCAACTCTCAGGATCTCGTCTACAGTCAACCGGGTTGACTGAGGGTCTGTGGTAGACCCTCCAAGCGAAATGGGCTTAGCCTTTGGGCTTAGAGTGTTTTGGTTATTTGCACCCTTCCATTTGTTTGTTTTTCAATACTGGCCCATAATTTTTTTTTTGTTTCTTTTTGTTGTTATTCATTTATTTTGTTATTTCTCTTATAGTTGTTTAATTTATGAAAAATATAAAAAATTTATACTGTTAATTATCTTAAATATATTTATTTAATATTAATTAATTAAATTATTAATTAATTTTATTAAATATTCATATTTAATTTAGTTAATAATTTTGTGTGTTGTTTAGTTTGGTTTATTTGTGTAATGATTGATTATTTATTTTGGTTGTGCGATTTTCTCATGCGATACGTTTGTACCACGATGATAATTGATTAATCTCTTAGATACACATGTAAAACCATTTTCAAAAATAAATTCTCGATTCAACGTCGAGCCATTTTACACCCTTGTAAGTCGACCGCCACGTGCGTCGCCATCGACCTTATCCTAAGTCAATTAGGTCCTCCATCCCGTTTAATCCATTTCCTTTGACCGATTCGAATGCAAACTCAAAACACTTCCTTAACTAGAGAATAAAGTTCTCTTTGTATTGAACTAAAGAGAGAGTATTGGGTGAAGACCTCTTCCTCTTCGAGTATTAGGATGCTCACTTTAGAGTGTGTGGTCTCGATACTCGTCTTTCAATATGAAGACGTGACTATATTCACCACCCATTCTTTCAAAAACCTTTTTCTCTCTTTATTTCATCTTCTTGTGTCTAAAAACCTTGGTCTTGTACCAAGTGCATTTTCAAACCTTTTCTTAATAAACTTAGATGGTCGTGGAGTGGTTAGGCGAAGGCCTTCTCCTATCCCGAGTGCTTGACATTACCTTTAGGGTTCACTGTCGTAACGCACTTACCATCTAAATCAAAACACTTCTTTAATAAGAGAATAAAGTTCTCTTTGTATTGAACTAAAGAGAGAGGATTGGGTGAAGACCTCTTCCTCTTCGAGTATTAGGATGCTCACTTTAGAGTGTGTGGTCTCGATACTCGTCTTTCAATATGAAGACATAACTGTATTCGCCACACAACTTTCACAATAAATCTTTTGAGATAAAGAATTGGGTACTACCCGAAGGGGTTCCTATCCGAGGACTTATGTCGCCCTTAAAATAAACCTTCACAAATCAAATGAGACATCTTGCGTTGATGGCGAAAATCCATCTTTTCAAAAAGGACATGTTACGTCCGTTCTACCGCAAACAGGTAGCGCATAAGACTCCACGAGCGAGCCGCCAAACACCTAACTGCTAGAACCCGCACGTTAGCATCATCCATAAAAAACATCAACAAATTATAGGTCGAACTACGATTGCTCTGATTCTTCATTCTTGTCCGAATGTAAGATACGTAGGCACAAGATTGTGATGACCTTGGCAAGCCACCTTCTATCCATCCTCCGTTTTCCACACCCCCTTCCATTTTCTTCACCCGTAGTCCTTCGAACTACGTTGACTCTGACTTTCCCATTGCACGAGGGAATACGTAGGCATAGGATCGCGAAGTCCTATCGAGTCTCCTTCTCCTTCTTCTCCTTTTTGTTTCCATCATTATCTTTCATTTTATTTTCTTTCACATCCTTTGGTTCTCACCTTTCTCTTTCCCTCTTAGAACACACTTAGAAAGCAATATCCTTTAGCAAACATCCTTACACATAGACAAGCAAATGGTTCCCATCGAGTACGATGGATGTGAGGGGTGCTAATACCTTCCCCTTGCACAACCGGCTTCCGAACCCATAATTTGGATGCGAGACCATCTTATCCTTTTCTTCTTTGGGTTTTCTCGATGTTTTCCCTTCCTCTCATGGGATAAATAAAGTTCGATGGCGACTCTCCTGTTTCTTTTCTTTTTGCCTCCGGTCGACTATTTTTCGAGTTGTTGCTACTCAAAAAATAGTCGACCATCAGCAGATTAAGAAAGTCGCCCTAGCCCTCATCATCGCGTCCAGGAGGTTGCGCCATTACTTCCTAGCCCACACTGTCGTCGTAAGAACCGAACAGCCTATAAGACAGCTCCTTGGACGACCAGATATAGTGGAAAGGATGCTCAGGTGGTCGCTCAAACTCGCCAAGTTCGACATCTAATACGAGGGAAGGAAAGCCCTGAAGGCTCAGGTATTGGCCGACTTTGTGGAGGAGATGACTGTCCCGGAGCCTTCGACCAACGGGTCCCAAAAGTGGACTATCTATGTCGACGGAGCATCCAGCACGAAGGGGAGCGGGACGGGCATTATCCTTGAAAACTAGGAAGGCATCCTGATCGAATTCTCCCTCGAACTATCCTTCCCGACGTCGAACAATCAAGCAGAGTACGAAGCTTTCCTCGTCGGGCTTCGGTTGGCCGAGGACCTTGGCGCCAAGGAGGTCAAAATCTTCACTGACTCCTAGCTCGTAGCCTCTCAAGTCCGAGGAGAGTATCAGGCCAAAAACGACTGCCTTATCAAATACCTGACCTTGGTAAAGGAAAAGATAAAGAATTTCTCCTCCGCGGAAGTGACCCACATCCCTCGCGAGCACAATACCCGAGCAGATGTCTTGTCCAAATTGGCGAGGACAAAGAAGAAAGGCGGAAACAAACCTGTCATACAAGAAGTGTTTTCCCGCCCGAGCATCGACAAACCCATTCTGGCAGCGGGCGTGAATGCCGTTGGGGACAACAATTGCTAGATGACCCTGGTATACGAGTACCTCACGACAGGAAAACTGCCCAAGGATCCCAAGGAAGCGGGGATGGTCAAGCGGTGAGCATGCTCGTACACTATAGTCGAGGACAAGCTATATCGCCGCGGGTTTTCTATCCCCCTCCTCAGATGCGTCGAAGAAACTAGGGTCCCCGGTATACTCCAAGAAATCCACGAGGGGATCAACACCCAACACCTTGGGGGCGATCCTTAGCCCGCAAGGTACTTCGGGCAGGGTATTACTGGCCCACCATGCAACAGGACGCCAAGGAACACGTCAAGAAGTACGATAGGTGTCAGCGACACGGGGACATGCACCTCGCTCCTCCTAACGAGCTCAAAACACTGTCCTTCCCGTGGCCATTTGCATGGTGGGGAATGGATATCCTTGGACCTTTCATCGTGGGATCATATCAAAACAAATACCTCATCGTCGGGGTGGATTATTTTACGAAATGGATCGAGGCGGAAGCATTGGCCAAAATCACGGCCTTCAACATACTACGTTTCTACAAGAGGAACATCATCGCCTGGTTCGGTGTGCCCCGAGCGATCGTCACCGACAACGGGACTCAGTTCACTGACAAGAACTTCCAAGGCTTCGTTACCAAATTGGGCACGAAGCAGCACTTCACGTCGGTCGAGCACCCTCAACCGAACGGGCAGGCCGAAGCAGTGAACAGAGTGATCCTCCGAGGATTGAAACGTCGACTAGGCAACGCCAAACAACGGTGGGTTGAGGAACTACACAACGTCCTCTAGGCCTACCGAACAACCCCACATTCCACGACCGGGGAGGCCCCCTTTCGTCTGACCTACGGAATGGAAGAGGTGATCCCCGTGGAGATCAGGGAACCCTCGCGGAGGACGGAAGTCCCCCTCAACAAGGATACAAACAGCGAGACCCTAAGGGAAGAGCTCGACTTAGTCGAGGAAATAAGGACGGGCGCATCCCTCCGGGAAGCCTCACTTAAACAGAAAATAACTTTACGTTATAACGACAAAGTTATCAAACGTCATTTTCAAGTAGGCACCTTCGTCCTACGAAGCTGAAGCTGCTGAATGGTGTTCCTGAAACCTATGTCAGACGCCACGAGGTTATCCTGCTCGGCTTCCCTGAGTTTTGCTATCAGCGCTGCCCGCGAAGTCAACAACTTGTCTTCCTCGGTTTCCTCCTCAGCCGAGCGAACTACTTCTTCCAGCTCAGCGTTCCTCTCCAAGATACGGTTCCTCTCCTCCTCAGCATTCCTCAACCTCTCCTCCAACTTCTCTTGAAGCTCGACCTGGGCCTTGTTCTGGTTTTTACCGTCATCCAGCTCCTTGCCCACCTTCTCCATTTCAGCTGAGATGGACCTGAAACTCTCTTGCAGTCTGTTCAGCTCGTCCGCTGGGCATATCTCGTCGTTCAGGACCAAGGTAGCAGTGCAAACCCACATCACCGCGGACACGTCCTCCACCAGCGCCCTTCTCCGAGAAACCCTGTCAACACCCAAGATGGTCTGAACTTCGGGTGCACCAACGCATAGGGAATTGTTCCCCGTAAAGAAGTTCTCCCTCGAGTGGCAAGGCGGGAGCACAAATTTCACAGCGGGAGGGCTTTCGCTCTCAGTGAGGTCGACGTCCACCTGATCAGTAAGCCGTTGTCTCTTCGGGGAGTTCTGAGTGCTGGGGGAGTCATTGTCCTGGGGAGAGCCAGAAGAGCCCCCGGTTGCTGGAGTGGGACTGGGGCCCTGCGCACGGAGTTTCTCGATACGGCCTTTACCTCCCTTATTCGAAATGCGGGCAGCCTTCAGTTTCTTGATGCGCTCCTCAGCACCCAACATCTTACCTGCAAAGAAAATAAATGTGTCAGTAAATCGGAAACCAGGGCACGAAGAAAAAGCAAGTCGAAGAGGATTCTACCACCTAACAACTTGAGGGCGTCCTCGTCAAAAAACATCTTGAGGAGGGCCCTCGTGTTGATCAACCGGCGTTTCTTCAAGACCTTTCCGTCATCACCCCGGAGGAACTCCCCGTTCGGTGTCACGAGTTTGGCTTTGCTAAGCCCGTTGACAAATTTGACTATTGCTTTGTACGCCAGGCGGTCCCCCTCGCACAGTCGACCAGTACTGACGTATGTAGCTGTCCGTCCCCCTCCTAAAATACTCTTCTGTCCAGAACAAGGGGAACCTCGGTTCAAGGACCTCTTCCTGCCACCCATCTACTTCTCGTCGGACCCGACAGTACACCGAATTCATGGCTTCGAAGGAGACCGGCCTCACTATATAGTACCGGTACTTGAAGTCGTAGACAGAGTCCATGTAGGTGCTAAACAGGCTGCTCACCTGCTTGAAAGACACCCAGCCATGTTTATCGTCGGTCGCTTGCCTTTGAAGATAAAAAATGCAGAAGAAGAGGGGCACAGTTACCTCGATCTGGAGATATTCACAGACGAGCTCGAAGGCTCGGAGGAAGGCGAGGGAATTGGGGTGCAGTTGTGAGAGCGCCAAGCGAACACTGACTGTTGAAAGTCCGTAAAGGGCAAGCACCGCCCCGCCTGGTCGAACATGAATTCGTAAAGGGGAAACTGCATCCCCCTGTACATCGAACATATACGATGGTGCTCCAGCGTCCGGAACACTTTCCACGACTTCGTAGAGCCTACCAGGCGGTGCTCGACCGTACAAAATATATCATCTTCGTCCCTGCCGACGAACTGGGAGATCATGTTTAGCAGCTCGTCGCTGACCCATTCGTCGAGCGGTCATTCCTCGACACTAGTTATCTCTGCCATCGGTGAGTCGGGTTGGTCGTCGGTGTCTAAAGATCCCACAGCCACTGACAGGGCATCCATTTACCTGAAAAGCATAAGAAAATGGTGAATTCGATGATCCAGATCAAATTCACCCCTCCACCGCTGATCAAGTGAAAAGGCGAAGAAGGGGTGTCGGGGACCACGCGATTGCCGCGATCACACGACATCTTCGGTTATAAGGCAAACGACCCCGGTACGGCTCCCCGAGGATTCATACCACGGTTAGGAACGTTAGCGAGGACCCCAAGATATTCATCTCACGTCCTCGGGACATTCTTCTTGTCCTCGTAGTTCCCATCACTTACCCCCGCGGGATTCGACAAAGAAACTAAGAAATTATGCCGTTTTCGCCGGATATTTCGTGATTTCCATGAGAACGTCATCAGTTCACCATAAAACCACCGTATAAATGCAAATAAAAGGAGAAAAAAGAGAGAAACTTACTTGAAATACACTTCCAGTAGGGTTCTGGTACGGGAGTCGGTGGCGGCGAACGGCGGCGAAAAAGAGAAGGAAGAAAGAGAGAGTCTGAGCAAAGGGGGAGCGAAAGTGCAAATGAAATGGGATAACCCCTATTTATAAGGGCCTCACGAGACTCGAGGACTTCCTAGGAAATCGATTACGCTACCCTAGCGTAGACGCCCTAGGCAATGATGAGGTGTGACACGTGGCACACGTTTCCCCACACACGTCTTTTCATTCCCCAACACGCGTCCTTCCATTCGTCTCGCTTCAGACTTCTCGTATCCCCGCGAGCAGGTCAATTTATTCCTGCCCGGTTGACCAACCGCTCCTTGGGATATGTCCTCGACATAGTACTAGCCCTTAAGTCATTACTCTGGCACCTCAGAGCAACGACTTGGGGGCTCTTGTTCTGGACTGGGCCAGCGTCTGCCCTACTGTCGGGCAGACCCAAGCCCAGTCACTGGCGAAGGCCCAACGAGGTCCAAAGTCACCTCCGTGTCGGGCACGTACCAATCCCCTTGGACGTCGGACACGCGAGGTAAAAAGACCGTCGAGAAGAGGTACATAGCCCGCGGACGCACCTCTCTTCGACACCCACGTGCTCTTCCCCGCGAGGACACGTTCTTTTATAACTTCTCACTCTCGAAGGAATTGGTCTGCCCTACTTCCGGAGATTCAGGGACCGTTACACCAGGACGAAGACCACGTGCTGGTCTTCACTACGCCACATAAGCCCTGGCAGTTACTTGGATTGGGCCTTGCAATCCAACCCAGTGCAAGTAATCGTTGGCCCCGCACTGAGGGCTCTCTATAAATACCCTCTCACTTGAGAGGGTCAGGGGAGGAAACATTCTAAACCCATTTCTCTGTATTTGCTTTTCTCTGACCTTACCTGACTTGAGCGTCGGAGTACCTTACAGGTACACCCCCCCACCGTATCATCATCATCGGAGCTGAAGTCCATACGACGTTGTTGGCCACTGTCTAACTGTCTGATCCAGGTATGATCACATAGTTTTCACTAATGAGAAACATTGATGATGACATAGAGTTCCGCCTAAAATATATCTAAATAATATGAAATGGAACCAAAGAATATACAATGTCAATGTTGGGTTTGGGCTCCCTTCCTATGTGGAGAAAGGCCCAAATATGAATAGCTCATTTGTATCAGTTATTTAAGTGGAGAGGATCAATTTAGGGTTGAGAGAGATAGAGAAAAATAAGGATTCAAAAATAGAGAAAAGAGGAGAGAAATTCATTCTCGTTTTTCTGCAACCAGTCTCACTAAATCGACGATCCCCGATTCGTTAATCGTTGTATCGAGCACAAATTTGGTGTGCAGGTTTGTAACAATATATATATAACTTTTGACCGTTCAGATTTTCAAAGCAACGTCTGAGGTGAAAGTTATTTGCTTCGCACTGAAGCTGCAAATTTGGGAAAAAGTTTCAGCTTTTTTATTCTTATTTGTAAGGTAGTTTGCTTTGTGATTCGTGGTTGTTGGCACTAGTTTACGAATCACTTTAAGACTCTCTTGTACCGTTAATTTATTATAGTGGAGTTATTTCTTTGGTCTGGACGACTCGTGGTTTTTACTCTCATATTGAGGGGTTTTCCGCGTTAAAAATATCAGTGTCTTTTGTGCCTTTATTTTGTTTGATTTGTCGTCTTATATTTGCTTTTGATCCTCAAGTTTCCTATAAGTTTGGGGGAGTATTATATCCGCTACGTATTAGTCTATTATTGTGTCTTAATTTCTCATCAGAGTGGCATCAGAGCTCTTTGTTAAGGGTTATTTTACTTGTTTGAATGATGGAGTCACTAATTATCATTTATGGAAGGGAAAGATGAAAGACTTACTATTTGTGAAGAAATTGCATTTACCAGTTTTTAGTTCTACAAAGTCGGATTTTGTGTCTGATGAAGAATGTGAGTTTGAGCATCAACAGGTATGTGGTTTTATTCGACAATATGTAGAAGATAATGTTTATAATCATATTGCTAATGAGACACATGCAAAAACTTTGTGGGAGAAGATAGAGTCCTTGTATGCCTCTAAATCAGGGAATAATAAATTGTTCTTATTGAATAACTTTATAAGTTTGAAGTATAAAGAGGGGACTTTTATTTCAGATCACTTGAGTGAATTTCAAGGCCTCCTTGATCAGATGTTAGGAATGAGTATCAAATTTGATGATGAACTTTTAGGACTATTTCTATTGATATCTTTACCAGAGTCTTGGGAGACATTTCGGGTTTCTATCACAAGTTCTGCTCCTAGAGTGTTGTTTCTTTGGAAACGGCTAAAGGTGGTATTCTTAATGAGGAGATGAGAAGGAAGGCACAGGGTTCTTCATCTCAACCCGAGGTACTTGTCACTGAAAATAGGGGGATAAGTCATAAAAAGGAACCAAAAGGTGGTAGAGATAATAGCAGAAGCAAGTCCAAGCCGCGATATAAGAATCTGGAGTGTCATTATTGTCATAAAACAGGACACGTACATAAGTATTGCTATCAGTGGAAAAGAGATAACAAAGTCAAGAAGGGTAAGTCTAAACATAAAGACCATGAAGATCATGACGATGATCGTGTTACTACTGCTACTAGTGATGATCTTGTTATTCTTTGTGATCATGAGTCTGTTAATCTTGTATCATACGAGAGCATGTGGATAGTTGACAGTGGTGCTACATTGCATGTGACACCAAGGAAGGATTTCTTCACATCTTATACTTTTGGTGATCTTGGAGTATTGAAGATGGGTAATGATGGTGTATCTAAGGTAATTGGTGTTGGTGATGTTTGCTTGTGAACCAACATGAGAATGCAATTATTGCTTACAGGTGTCAAACATGCTTCAGATGTCCGCTTTAATTTGATATATGTGCATATGCTAGATGATTGTGGTTATGATAATCACTTTGGTTCTGGAAAGTGGAAACTAAAAAAAGGTAACTTGGTTGTGGCTAAAGGGGAAAAGCTTTCAAAATTGTATTGGACAAAAGCTTTGGTTGCTAGGGACAGTGTGAATGATATCGACATGGAAGCATCTTTGTGGCACCGAAGACTTAGTCATATTAGTGAAAATGGGCTGAATGTTTTGGTAAAAAAGGATGTTCTTCTTGGATTAAAGAATGTAGATTTGGAGAAGTGTTCTCATTGCATGGCTGGTAAACAAACTAGAGTATCTTTCAAGAGACATCCTCCTTCAAGAAAGTTAAAGTTGCTTCAATTGGTACATTCTGATGTTTGTGGTCCATTAAAGGTAAAATCCTTTAGTGGTGCACTTTATTTTGTTACCTTTATTGATGATTGCTCCAGGAAACTATGGGTTTATGCCTTGAAGACAAAAGACCAAGTTTTAGAAAAGTTCAAAGAATTCCATGCTTTGGTTGAGAGGCAGACAGGCAAGAAGCTGAAATGTGTTCGTTCAGACAATGGTGGAGAGTATTGTGGACCATTTGATTCTTATTGCAAACAGCATGGTATTGCACATGAAAAGACTCCTCCTAAAACTCCTCAATTGAATGGTTTAGTAGAGAGGGTGAATCGAACACTAATTGAGAGAGTAAGGTGTATGCTCTCTGAAGCTAAGTTGCCTAATCATTATTGGGGCTAGGCACTATACACGGCAGTGCATGTTCTTAATCTCGCTCCTACTGTTGCTTTGAACAGTGAAGTTCCAGACAAAATTTGGTTTGGAAAGAATGTCAAGTATGATCATTTGAGAGTCTTTGGTTGTAAGGCTTTTATGCATATTCCAAAGGATGAAAGATCCAAGTTGGATGCAAAGTCAAAACAATGTATCTTCATCGATTATAGGGAAGATGAGTTTGGCTACATGTTGTATGATCCCGTAGGGAAGAACCTTATTCGAAGCCGAGATGTGGTGTTTATAGAAGACCAAACTATTGAAGATATTGATAAGGTAGAGAAGACTACACCCAAGAAAGATATTAGTTTGTCTAATGTTGATCCCGTTCGCTTACCTAGCCATAATCTGTATGTTATAGGTGGTGATGATCACAATGGTGAGCCATATGATTATGTTGATGATCAACAACTTACAGATGAGGCAAATATTCCAACTAATGATGGTGAAGGGGGAGAGCGATTTGTCACAGGATGAAAATCTTGGTGAAACTCCAGAATCGTCTCAAGTTCAACCTAGGAGGTCTAACAAGCAGAGACAACCTTCTACAAGGTATAATTCTGATGAGTATGTGACCTTGACTAATGAGGGTGAACCCGAGTGTTTCCAAGAGGCCATGGAAAGTGATGAAAATCAAAAGTGTATGGATACAATGCATGATGAGATGAAATTATTGCACGATAATCACACTTATGATTTAGTGAAGCTGCCTAAAGGCAAAAGGGCTTTGGAAAACAGATGGATTTATAGAGTTAAACATGAGAGCAACCCTAAGTCTCCAAGATATAAAGCCAGATTAGTGGTGAAAGGTTTCCGTCAAAGAAAGGGTGTTGATTTTAATGATATTTTCTCACCTGTTGTAAATATGTCATCTATTAGAACCGTATTGAGTTTGGCTACTACTCTTGATTTAAAGGTTGAGCAAATGGATGTGAAAATGACTTTCCTTCATGGTGATTTGGAGGAAGAGATCTACATGAAACAACCCGATGGTTTTCAAGTTAAAGGTAAAGAAGATTATGTATGTAGATTGAGAAAGAGTTTATATGGGTTGAAGCAAGCTCCAGGAAGTGGTACAAGAAGTTTGAGTCTGTTATGTGTGATCAAGGATACCAGAAGATTACTTCAGATCATTGCGTCTTTGTTAGAAAATTTTCTAACGATGACTTCATAATCCTGTTGTTATATGTTGATGATATGCTTATTGTAGGGAAAAGTATTTCTAACATTTACATGTTAAAGAAGCAATTGAGAGAGTCATTTGCCATGAAAGACATGGGAGCAGCTAAGCAGATTCTTGGAATTAGAATCATGCGTGACAGAAAAGAGAAGAAACTTTGGATGTCACAAGAAAATTATATCGAAAGAGTGCTGCAAAGGTTCAATATGGAAAGTTCTAAGGTTGTAAGCACTCCTCTTGCTACTCATTTCAAGTTGAGTTTTAATCAAAGTCCTTCAAGTGAAAATGAAGTGTTTGATATGAAACGTGTTCCTTATGCATATGATGTGGGTAGTTTGATGTATGCAACGGTGTGTACAAGACCAGATATAACACATGCTATTGGTACAGTCAGTAGATTTTTGTCAAATCCAGGTAGAGATCATTGGAATGTTGTAAAATGGATTTTAAGATATCTTCGTGGTACTACTTCTATGAGGCTTTGTTTTGGAGGAGATAAGCCTACTCTAGTGGGGTACTCTGACTCTGATATGGCTGAAGACATTGATTCTAGAAAGTCCACTTCGGGCTATGTAACACCCCTTCTATACCCCGCACAAAAACCGGAATAAACTAATCTTATAAATAAAACATCAGAGCAAAGAATAATTTATCATGATATAGCCAGAGATGCCACACCAACGTGAACTAAAAACAACCTGCTCATAAAGATATATAACACCTGGATAGTTTTTATAAACAAAGGAACTCCGTTCCAAAATATCAGCATTCAGTTACAGAATTAAAGCGGAACATCCATAACTGATGTCATCACAAAATATAAGTATGTCATATACATATTCATACAAGGCCACTATATACAAGCTAAAAGAAACATCTACTCTCGAACCCCGACTACCCGTGTTACATATCAGAGCCGACGGAACGACAAAAAGACGAAGACACTAATCTTCGCAAAAGACCTCCAGCGTCTAATCTGCAATGCCATTACAGCATTAAACCACAGCAGAAGGGTGAGAAATATGATTATAATATAATTGCATATCATTATATAACACTTAGCAAAATATGCACAATTATTCTCACCACACAAATACGATACTTGTAAACAACACAAGACATATTAAACCCATTTCACACATCAATCACATAAGCATATACATTAACACAATGCATAACAAATCCTTCTCAAAATTCAACACATAAACATTCATGTAATGAATTATGCAAATGCACAGAGACCGACACAACGACTCTACGCATGCGGTACCAATCCAACCTTGTAATTCATTAGTCCCCCAGGAACTCTTGGAATCATCGCTCGTTACATAGAGTAACTCCCCGTCGGGCCTACGATGTTCCCCGTCGCTATAAACCATTATTTCAGGGCGTACGACGTTTATGGATTGCTTTCGACCACTATTTCAAGGCGCACAATCCGATTGCCATAGTCCACTATTTCAGGGCGCACAATCATTTGTGATTAATCGCTTCTACCATTATTTCAGAGCGTAAGACGATAAAACTGATTCATCTATGAATCTTCCAATGCAAGAATGCATATCATGATACTTGACACATTAATGACTCATGCCAACATCAAATGCTCATGCATTAACAATAATCATGTATTTCAAGTACATATAAAGTAATGCACACAATTGCCCAAAATGGCCACAAACACCAATATACCATTCCACAACATCAAATTCCCATCAAAGAATCATCACACAAGCCATCTCATAACATATCATAATATGTCTTACAATATTGAAAAATAACTCAAAATTCCATTATTCGGTTTTCCGAAAAAGTCGGCTAAAATTCGGCCAAAAATAATATTTTCTATCATCATCAAAAAGTACTCATCGACAGCTTCGATTCGGTATAAAGAACTCTTAAATACGATAAACGGTTAACAAGATATGAATATTTCAAAATAATGCGAAAACGTAAACCGGACGCCCGACACTACGAAACGGTTCGTAAAAACTGTACTGATTGGACCAAGTTCAGACCCCAAAACTATTTTTCCTAGAAAGAACATCTCGTTAGCTTTCCAACGCTTCGAACGGGGATCAAAACCGACTTACGGTTCAAGAGATATGAATTTCCGAAGTTTCCCCGACAAACCAGAATTTTATGGTTCAGCACAGTATGTATCGATACATAGGCTTATGTATCGATACAAAAAGCCACATGTATCGATACATAGCACGCATGTGTCGACACATGCTGTAGTGAAAATGCTGTTTTCCCAAATTTCTTCAGTATGTATCGATGCATAAGGGTTATGTATCGATACATAAACCATTTCGTATCGATACATAGCTGTTATGTATCGATTCATAACTCTGTTTTTCTCAAAAAATCAGATTTCTCAAATTTCTCCCTTGCTGCCACTTTTCCGAAATGCCCGGAAACTCGACTAAATCGAACATTTTCACCGAAACAAACATATACGCGCAACCACCAAATACATAAGAACAATTTAGAACACATAAACGAAATTTCTACGACGTTCGATTTTTCGATTAAATTTCAACCTTTCAAAAACCAGAATTTTCAAACATCACCAAATCGAATAAAAAGCACGCTTTACGACGACCTAACCTTACTCGATACAACTACGTAGTTTATTTCGAATTCTAACCGCGAAAACATCGGTTTTTATCGATTTCCTACAATTCGACCTAAACGGACAAAATAACGGAAACATAACGAAAACTAACCAAAACATAACCAAACTTCATGAAACTTTAAACAGCAGCTCACATACATATAACCAACCAACACATGTATTTATACGACTTTTCGACCGTAAAAACATCGGTTTCTATCGATTTCGTTCAATACGGCATAAACGGAAACATATGGAAAACCAACCAATACATCCACACAAACATACATAATCATACACAATCAATATAATAACCGAGTTTCACACCCTTACCCGATTTAATCGTGTTCTAGAAAGTCGGGAGATTGATTTCTTCCTTCACAAGTTTTTCCTCTCTTTTCTTCTTTCTCTTCTCTTTTCCTCTTCTCTCTTTTTCTTCTCTTTTGGGAAACTCTTACTAACTTTTCTTTTTCTTCTTTTTCTAAACTTATACTAACTATTTTCTTTTATATTTTCTTAACTTAAAAAATTCTAAACATTTCTAATAAATATCTAAACTAACTATTATTAACTAACACTATTAATTATGAAATATGTCAAATACCCTCTATTCCAATTTTCCCCGCAAACTCTCAAAAACGGTAAAAATACACAATGTGCAAAAATAACATATATTCACACCAATTAGCAATTAACATAAATATTGCTCAATTAAAAATAAAGACTCGACCAATTAACACCAAAAAGCACGGAAAAAGGAAATATTAAAAACGGACCGTTACAACTCTCCCCCACTTTAGAAATTTTCGTCCTCGAAAATATTACCTGATTCAAACAACTCCGGATACGACTCCCGCATCCGACTTTCCAATTCCCAAGTCAAATTGCCCTCAGCAGCGCCTCCCCACGCCACTTTCACAAGTGCAATCTCCTTGCCTCTTAACCTTTTCAACTCGCCATCTAAAATCCTCACCGGTAAAACCTCAACCGTAAGATTATCTCTTACCTCAACCTCATCCATCGGAATCACATGAGACGGATCTGGAACATACTTCCGTAGCTGTGAAACATGGAAAACATCATGTAGATTCGAAAGATTCGGTGGCAATGCTATCCTGTAAGCCACTGCACCAACTCTTTCGGATATCTGATATGGACCAATAAAACGTGAAGTAAGCTTCCTCGACTTCAAAGCACGTCCAACACCAGTCACCGGCGAAACCCTCAAAAACACATGATTACCCGCTTGAAACTCAAGATCTCTTTTCCTCTTATCATGATAACTCTTTTGCCTACTCTGAGAAGCTTTCATCTTCTCCCGAATAAGTTTCACCTTTTCCGTCGTTTGTTGAACTAACTCAGGTCCAACTACTGCACTTTCACCAGATTCATGCCAACACAAAGGTGTTCGACATCTTCTTCCATAAAGTGCCTCAAAAGGTGCCATTCCGATACTAGAATGGAAACTGTTATTATACGTAAACTCGATCAATGAAAGAAAACTGTCCCAAACTCTACCTTGCTCAAGAACACAAGATCTCAGTAAATCTTCCAATGACTGAATTGTTCTCTCCGTCTGACCATCAGTCTGTGGATGATAAGCAGAACTCAATCTCAGCTTAGAACCTAACGCCTTTTGCAAACTTTCCCAAAATCTGGAAGTAAATCTCGGATCACGATCAGAAACAATACTCAACGGGACGCCATGCAACTTCACAATCCCACGGATATAAATCTCAGCCAAACGCTCCATAGAATAACTGATATCAATCGGAATGAAATGCGCCGATTTAGTCAGCCTATCAACGATCACCCAAATAGCATTATGCCCACTCGGAGAATTAGGCAAACCCGTCACAAAATCCATCGATATACTATCCCATTTCCACTCCGGAATATCCAACGGTTGCATTAATCCTGCAGGCCTCTGATGTTCCACTTTCGACTTCTGACAAGTCAAACACGCATAAACAAACTGAGCCACATCTCGTTTCAAACCAGACCACCAAAATATTTTCTTCAAATCTTGGTACATCTTATTAGCACCAGGATGTATACTCATACTACTCCGGTGTCCTTCCTCAAGAATCATCTTTTTCAACTCTGCATCATCCGGTATACAAATTCTACCACAGAATCTCAAAATACCCTGATCATCCACTTTAAAGTCACCGTTCACTTCTTGATTTCCAACTAGCAACAAATCAACAAGTTTCAAGTCCAACTTCTGTTTCTCTATAACAGACAACAGAAAATCATTAGTGATCTTTAACATACCAAGCTTCACACTCTCTTGTGAAAGCTCACAAACCAAACTCAAGTCTCGAAATTGTTCCAGAAGTTCCCACTCTTTCACCATCAAAGCAGATATACGCAAAGATTTCCGACTCAAAGCATCAGCTACCACATTAGCCTTACCAGGATGGTAATTCAAGCTAAAGTCATAGTCCTTCAGAAGTTCCAACCATCTCCGTTGCCTCATATTTAACTCTTTCTGATCAAACAAGTATTTTAAACTTTTATGATCACTAAAGACTTCGAATTTAGCACCGTAGAGATAATGCCTCCAAATCTTTAATACAAAAACCATCGCAGCTAATTCCAAATCATGAGTAGGATAATTCTTCTCATGAACTCGTAACTGCCTCGAAGCATAAGCAACCACCTTACCATCTTGCATCAAAACACCACCTAAACCAATTAGAGATGCATCACAATACACAACGAACGATTCATTAGGATTCGGTAAGATCAAAATCAGAGTTGTAGTCAATCTCTTCTTCAGCTCGTTGAAACTTTCTTCACATGGAATATCCCAAATAAATGCCTTACCCTTACAAGTCAGTTGGGTCAACGGAAGTGCCAACTTGGAAAAACCTTCGATAAACCTTCGGTAATATCCAGCTAAACCCAGAAAACTTCGAATTTCAGTAACAGATCTAGGAGCCTCCCATTGTAGAACAGCCTCTACTTTGGATGGATCCACAGTAATACCATTACCTGAAATCTCATGCCCAAGAAAACTCACTTCTGACAACCAGAACTCACACTTGGACAACTTAGCAAAAAGTCTCTTCTCCTTCAGAATCTGCAACACAATTCGCAAATGCTCCGCATGTTCTTCCTGAGACTTAGAATAAATCAAAATGTCATCAATAAAAACAACAACAAAATGATCTAAATGCTCATGGAATATACGATTCATATACTCCATAAACACACCCGGCGCATTAGAAACCCCGAACGGCATCACAGAAAACTCGTAATGTCTGTATCGTGTCCTAAAGGCCGTCTTCTGAATATCCTCCTCTTTAACCCGAATCTGATGGTATCCTGACCTCAAATCAATCTTACTAAACACACTTGCACCCACTAGTTAATCCATCAAGTCATCGATCCTTGGAAGTGGATACTTGTTCTTAATCGTCACTTTATTCAACTGCCGATAATCGATACACAAACGCATACTTCCATCTTTCTTTTTGACCAACAAAACAGGAGCACCCCAAGGTGATACACTAGGCCTTACAAACCTCTTTTCCAACAACTCATTCAATTGTCTTTTCAACTCCACCAACTCAGATGCTGACATCCGATATGGTGCCATAGATACAGGTCTAGTACCAGGAACTAGGTCTATAGAAAACTCCACCTCTCTTTCTGGCGGCACATCTGAAAAATCATCCGGAAACACCTCCTGAAAATCACACACAACAGGAAAACTTCCAATTGCAACTTGACTCTCCACAGACAACGATGCAAACAATCCAAACAACTGAGCTTCCTCCGCCAAAAGTTTCTTCAACTCTTTGGTAGATAAGAAACCAGATTCCCTTTCTTCTTCAAGAGAAGGAAATCTCACCCGCTTAAGATAACAATCAAGATGAACACGATTGAACTCTAACCAGTTCATTCCCAGAATCACATCCAAACCCTTCAATGGCAAATATACCAAGTCCATCACAAAATCTCTACCAAAACTTGTCAAAGGACAACTTAAACAAACGAAAGAAGTAGTTACCGACCCCGAAGCTGGAGTATCGATAACCATCTCTCCACCCATCTTAGACAACACCAAATTCAAACGTTTCGCACAATCAATCGAAATAAACGAATGAGTCGCTCCAGTATCAATAATAGCAATTAAAAGATTACTATTAATAAAACAAGTACCTCTGATCAAACGATCTGCATTAGTAGGCTGAGCTCCCGCCAATGCAAATACTTTCCCTCTAGGTTGAGCTTGCTTCGGTTTCGTGCACCTCGTACTAACATGACCAACTTCCCCACAATTATAACATGTAACCCCATTCTTCCTCCTACAATCAGCAGCCACATGACCCTTCAAACCACAATTAGCACACTTATCCACATTATTCATATTCCTCTTACATTCCGATATACGATGACCTAAACCACCACAATTGTAGCATTTCACAGCAGAATTCATTCCTCCACCACTAGGCTTCCTATCAAAAGTAAACTTCTGTTTCCCTTTATCAACAGGGGTAGCATAAGGCCTACCTCTGAACTGCCCCTTTCCTTTCTTATCATTCAGATTCTTGTAATGAGTAGCACGCGCTTTGCTATCCTCATCAAAAATCCGACTCTTGTTCACCAACACTGAAAACTGTCTTATCTCCTGATAACCGATACCTTGCTTGATTTCTGGCCTCAAGCCATTCACAAATTTCAAACACTTAGACCTCTCCGAACCAGCCGTATTATAATTGGGACAAAACTTCACCAGTTCTTCAAACTTAGTAGCATAATCCGCAACAGAGGAATTATCCTGCTTCAGTTCAAGAAATTCAATTTCCTTTTTACCTCTCTCATCTTCCGGAAAATACTTTTCAAGAAAATCATCTTTGAACACAGCCCATGTAACCACTATCTCATCCTCCTCAAACCTCTGAGAAGTATTTGCCCACCAGTCTTCAGCTTCCTTTTCCAACACATGAGTACCAAACTGTACCTTCTGATCCTCGGAACACCTAATGAAACGGAAGATCTTCTCAATCTTCTTCAGCCAAATCTGTGCTCCCTCAGGATCAAGAGTACCCTTGAAGCTCGGTGGATTATTCTTCTGAAACTTATCCATACTACGCGATTCCTCGTCCGCCGCAGCATTGGGTAAATTCTGCATCGCTTGCGCCATAGCTTGCATGGCCGCAGTCATAACAGCATCGCGTTTTCCCGCCATAATCTGAACGTTCCCAATGATAGCAAATTATGGTTAAACAACCACTCAACAGAGTGCAACAGTCCAACAACGACACAAAGACACGGTCGGACAGACCAAACAGACACTGGCTCTGATACCACTTAATGTAACACCCCTTCTATACCCCGCACAAAAACCGGAATAAACTAATCTTATAAATAAAACATCAGAGCAAAGAATAATTTATCAGGATATAGCCAGAGATGCCACACCAACGTGAACTAAAAACAACCTGCTCATAAAGATATATAACACCTGGATAGTTTTTATAAACAAAGGAACTCCGTTCCAAAATATCAGCATTCAGTTACAGAATTAAAGCGGAACATCCATAACTGATGTCATCACAAAATATAAGTATGTCATATACATATTCATACAAGGCCACTATATACAAGCTAAAAGAAACATCTACTCTCGAACCCCGACTACCCGTGTTACATATCAGAGCCGACGGAACGACAAAAAGACGAAGACACTAATCTTCGCAAAAGACCTCCAGCATCTAATCTGCAATGCCATTACAGCATTAAACCACAGCAGAAGGGTGAGAAACAGGATTATAATATAATTGCATATCATTATATAACACTTAGCAAAATATGCACAATTATTCTCGCCACACAAATACGATACTTGTAAACAACACAAGACATATTAAACCCATTTCACACATCAATCACATAAGCATATACATTAACACAATGCATAACAAATCCTTCTCAAAATTCAACACATAAACATTCATGTAATGAATTATGCAAATGCACAGAGACCGACACAACGACTCTACGCATGCGGTACCAATCCAACCTTGTAATTCATTAGTCCCCCAGGAACTCTTGGAATCATCGCTCGTTACATAGAGTAACTCCCCGTCGGGCCTACGATGTTCCCCGTCGCTATAAACCATTATTTCAGGGCGTACGACGTTTATGGATTGCTTTCGACCACTATTTCAAGGCGCACAATCCGATTGTCATAGTCCACTATTTCATGGCGCACAATCATTTGTGATTAATCGCTTCTACCATTATTTCAGGGCGTAAGACGATAAAACTGATTCATCTATGAATCTTCCAATGCAAGAATGCATATCATGATACTTGACACATTAATGACTCATGCCAACATCAAATGCTCATGCATTAACAATAATCATGTATTTCAAGTACATATAAAGTAATGCACACAATTGCCCAAAATGGCCACAAACACCAATATACCATTCCACAACATCAAATTCCCATCAAAGAATCATCACACAAGCCATCTCATAACATATCATAATATGTCTTACAATATTGAAAAATAACTCAAAATTCCATTATTCGGTTTTCCGAAAAAGTCTGCTAAAAGTCGGCCAAAAATAATATTTTCTATCATCATCAAAAAGTACTCATCGACAGCTTCGATTCGGTATAAAGAACTCTTAAATACGATAAACGGTTAACAAGATATGAATATTTCAAAATAATGCGAAAACGTAAACCGGACGCCCGACACTACGAAACGGTTCGTAAAAACTGTATCGATTGAACCAAGTTCAGACCCCAAAACTATTTTTCCTAGAAAGAACATCTCGTTAGCTTTCCAACGCTTCGAACGGGGATCAAAACCGACTTATGGTTCAAGAGATATGAATTTCCGAAGTTTCCCCGACAAACCAGAATTTTATGGTTCAGCACAGTATGTATCGATACATAGGCTTATGTATCGATACAAAAAGCCACATGTATCGATACATAGCACGCATGTGTCGACACATGCTGTAGTGAAAATGTTGTTTTCCCAAATTTCTTCAGTATGTATCGATGCATAAGGGTTATGTATCGATACATAAACCATTTCGTATCGATACATAGCTGTTATGTATCGATTCATAACTCTGTTTTTCTCAAAAAATCAGATTTCTCAAATTTCTCCCTTGCTGCCACTTTTCCGAAATTCCCGGAAACTCAACTAAATCGAACATTTTCACCGAAACAAACATATACGCGCAACCACCAAATACATAAGAACAATTTAGAACACATAAACGAAATTTCTACGACGTTCGATTTTTCGATTAAATTTCAACCTTTCAAAAACCAGAATTTTCAAACATCACCAAATCGAATAAAAAGCACGCTTTACGACGACCTAACCTTACTCGATACAACTACGTAGTTTATTTCGAATTCTAACCGCGAAAACATCGGTTTTTATCGATTTCCTACAATTCGACCTAAACGGACAAAATAACGGAAACATAACGAAAACTAACCAAAACATAACCAAACTTCATGAAACTTTAAACAGCAGCTCACATACATATAACCAACCAACACATGTATTTATACGACTTTTCGACCGTAAAAACATCGGTTTCTATCGATTTCGTTCAATACGGCATAAACGGAAACATATGGAAAACCAACCAAAATATCCACACAAACATACATAATCATACACAATCAATATAATAACCGAGTTTCACACCCTTACCCGATTTAATCGTGTTCTAGAAAGTCGGGAGATTGATTTCTTCCTTCACAAGTTTTTCCTCTCTTTTCTTCTTTCTCTTCTCTTTTCCTCTTCTCTCTTTTTCTTCTCTTTTGGGAAACTCTTACTAACTTTTCTTTTTCTTCTTTTTCTAAACTTATACTAACTATTTTCTTTTATATTTTCTTAACTTAAAAAATTCTAAACATTTCTAATAAATATCTAAACTAACTATTATTAACTAACACTATTAATTATGAAATATGTCAAATACCCTCTATTCCAATTTTCCCCGCAAACTCTCAAAAACGGTAAAAATACACAATGTGCAAAAATAACATATATTCACACCAATTAGCAATTAACATAAATATTGCTCAATTAAAAATAAAGACTCGACCAATTAACACCAAAAAGCACGGGAAAAGGAAATATTAAAAACGGACCGTTACAGGCTACATGATTAAATTTGCAGGGGGAGTTGTTGTTTGGCAGTCCATATTGCAAAAGTGTGTAGCACTATCTACTACAGAGGCTGAGTTCATTGCAATTACCGAAGCATGCAAAGAGTTACTATGGTTGAAGAAATTTTTGCAGGAGCTTGGTTTTGTTCAAGACAAATATGTGTTATTTGTTGATAGTCAAAGCGCTATTCATCTTGGTAAGAATCCGACTTTTCATAATAGGTCCAAACACATTGACGTGAGATAGCATTGGATACGTGATGTTTTGGATGGTAAGGTGTTGGAGTTGGCTAAAGTTCATACAGATGATAATGGTTCTGATATGATGACTAAAGCATTACCAAGAGGGAAATTTGAAGCTTGTTGTGATATCGCCGGTTTGGCGATTTGCTCCACATAGTTGTGAGGGGAAGATTTGTTGGGTTTAGGCTCCCTTCCTATGTGGAGAAAGACCCAAATATGAATAAACCATTTGTCTCACTTATTTAAGTGGAGATGATCAATTTAGGGTTGAGAGAGATAGAGAAAAATAAGGATTCAAAAAGAGAGAAAAGAGGAGAGAAATGCATTCCCATTTTTTTGCAACCAGTCTCACTAAATCGACAATCCCCGATTCGTTAACCGTTGGATCGAGCTCAAATTTGGTGGGCAGATTTGTAACACATATATATAACTTTTAATCGTTCAGATTTTCAAAACAACGTCTGAGGTGAAAGTTATTTGCTTCGCACTAAAGATGGAAATTTGGGAAAAAATTCCAGCTTTTTGATTCTTATTTGTAAGGTAGTTTGCTTTATGATTTGCGGTTGTTAGCACTAGTTTGTGAATCACTTTAAGACTCTCTTGTACCATTAATTGATTATAGTGGAGTTATTTCTTTGGTCTGGACGACCCGTGGTTTTTACTCTCGTATTGAGGGGTTTTCCACATTAAAAATATCGGTGTCTTTTGTGCCTTTATTTTTTTTTATTTGCCATATTATATTTGTTTTTGATCCTCAAGATTCCTACAAGTTTGGGAGAGTATTATATCCGTTGCGTATTGGTCTACTATTGTGTCTTAATTTCCCATCAGTCTAACCCTTGAGTTTTGTCACTAAAATTACGAAATAGAAAAAATGTCCCCACAACTTATGGGTAATCAAAATATCTAAAGATTAGGTTGATCAAATAATCTTTTAGAGCACACCTCCTAATGAATGATTACGCATCTTTTGTTCCTCAATGATTCGGTATCTTTGAATTCTCTTAACTTTCATTAGACAATTATCCTATTATACACTCCCTCCGTCCCAAATTATATACAAGGAAAAATAGAGCTATTTGTATATCCCTCTCTAAGAAAATATTCACTGGGACGATTATACCACATGCGTCCTGATTGTTTTAACCCATAGAGAGACTTGTTCAATCTTATGGAGTAGCTTTCTCGAGATCCAAACTTAGGTATCTCTGATATATTAAAACCTTTAGGGAGTTTCATGTAAATGTCACTATCAATTAAGCCATACAAATAAGTTGTTACAACATCCATCATGATCAAATTAAGGCATTCATGTACTATAATGTTAATTAAATATCAAAATTAAATTGCATCCATTACTGGTGGATATGTTTCATTAAAATCATTCTTAGGTATTTGTGAAAATTATTGAGCAACAAATCAAGATTTATACCATTCTTATTTTTCTTTTTCACAAAAACTCATTTATATGCCATTGGTTTCGCACCTTGAGGAGTTCGGACTACAGGTCCAAAATCGAGTCGCTTGTAAAGTGAGTTTAATTCATCTTCAATTGAATATATTCATTTTGGCCAATTTCTCACTTTGTCTACCATCTTTGATAAACTTTGACTCGTGATCCTTGTTATCATTTATCACGTTTAGTGTAACACCCCCAAAATAATTATAATATTTATTTAATTGAATTATTATGATTATTCGGTGTTTTGGTGAATTTTGGTGAATATTGTGACGCTTGATGACTTTGGGTGGTGTTGTGGGGTAGTCTGAGTTAAGGGAACATTGAGGTATCTTAGAAGTAGTAATTAAATTAAGATTATTTTATTAGTAATAATAGCAAGACAATTTTAATAATTAGATTATTATTATTATTATTATTATTATTTAAAATAATTAAGAGAACTATTAAGGGTAAGACGGTAATATTGAGGAGGTTAATTGAGGATAATACGGGTAAATCATGATTAAGGCCCAAAAGATAGGTTTAACAAAAAGAAAATAGGGAATTAGGAGAATTAGTCTGTGCAACCCTAAGAAGTGAAAAGAGAGCTGAGGAAAGGAGGCTAGAACAAGAGGATCAACCATAGAACCCTGAAAAGAAGAATCTTTGCTGGAAAATTCGAGGTATGAGGGGTTAATCCGGGTTTATATGTTTGATATGGGTTTAAGGTAGAGGTATTTTTGTGTGTTTGGGTTTCTGACGAATTTGTGCTGAATCTGTGACGAATCTGTGGTGAATTTTCGTAACTCTGTATGTATATGATTTTTGTGATAAATTATGTATGAGTTGCTGTAATTGCTGTGAAATTCGTGTGGATATTTGATGTTGTTGTGATGAATGTAAAACAAAACCAGATCTGAGATTGAAGGTGGGATTAATGAATTAGGACTTAATAATTAGGAAGAAATTGATGAGAATAATGAAGTAGGATAAAAACGTAGATCTGTGATGAATCAAAACTGGTTTGAGTCTGATTTTGGAGGATCGAAGGTGTTGGAATGGAAAGGTTTTTGTTCAGATGCGAAATCTGATTTTGGAGTGTTTTCTGGAAATACGTGTAATAGGGGAGGCATTACGCGTAAGAGGGGACATTCCCAGGGTGGTACGCATAGCATACACACCCGTCCCCAGGGCCAACACGACCCTCAGCCAGTACGCGTAGGATACACATATGAGAATGGAGGCAATACGCGTATGGGAAGCTGAGAAGAAGAGGCATATGCGTATGGGAAGCCATTACGCGTATGGGGTCCTTGGAAAAGGTGCATTACGCGTATAGATTAGCCATTACGCGTAATGGGAGATTGAAGGGGATCTTTGAGAGGGAAATATCTCTAGTGATACGCGTAACAAGGATGACATTACGCGTAAGGGAGGCCTGGGCAAGGGGCCCTACACGTATGATACACATGCCAGTGGGCGAGGAATTAAGCCATACGCGTATGGGGCATGGTCAAACGCGTATGGGTAGAGCTGTTGGCAGATTTTCCCGTTTTTGCGATTTTTGTCCCGATTTCACTTATGATACCGTTTCTTTGAGACGTAATGGAATGGTGACGTAATAAAACATGAGTAAACTAGTAATGAAGATGAAAGTGATAAAATCGAAGATTTTTATGCGACGAGCGTAATATTACGAATTGTGAGGTATAATGACGAATTGTGACGAGTGTGACTTGGTGTTGTATAATGATGTTTGTTTGATGATGATTCATAAATGATGATGCAATTATGACGATTTTATGATGATGATTAATATGAAAATTTGCATCATGCATTCATGGCATAGTTAGGACTTCTGTCCATTTGGTGGCTTCAATCCCATTGTGTGGATTGAAGTGTTTTATGACGTGCTCCGGTTCTTGTGTAGAATCGATCCTATTGGTGGGGATCTTTGGAGGGTGATGGCCCAGTGTCCATCAATTATGACGAATTGGTACCACATGCATGAGTCTATGATGTTACATTTCATATTGTGTGGCATTGTATTATATTGATGTGATTGATGTATTCATGACTTTGGGAATAACTTGATGATGTTTATGCTTGTGCTTTATCTTTTGCTTATATCTTATATATTGATTCGTGATTACTCACCCTGCTTGATTGAATGTTGCCTCCACGTAGGTAACGTGCAGGTGATCGGGCTTAGCTCTCTTGGTGCTCGAAGATTTAGCTTTTGAAGTATTTTGATTTCTCCGTCGATTAGAGGGTCTTGCTTTGATATGTAACATCGGGTCGGGACGTTTGATTCGAACAATTTACATTCTTTTATTTTGTTGGCATGATGTTTTTATGATGTTTTGTTTTAAGAAGTTTTAGATTATAAAACTATTTTCTTATACTTTGAGTTCCGCTGCGTGATGTTTAAATAAATTCATGATGGTAAACCCCGTGTTACGGAGCAGGTGATTATTCGATGTTTTGTGACGACATGTGATGCCCTTTTAGGATTGTACTCTGATAAAATAATCGTATTTATTCGTGATGTTTTTTGGGTAGAAAAAGGGTGTTACATTAGTGGTATCAGAGCAGATCGGTCCGTCTGGCCAGGTTTTTACATGATGCCAGTCCCTTGTCAGTCGACAAGTGTGTGTACACTGTTGATGTTTTATTTCTTCTAACCTTGTTGGTGGTATGCATGATGGCTGAAAGAAATGGTTGTTATATCGCTGATGCGTTGGAGTCGCTTGCTCAAGCAATGGCTCAGAACAATCAGAATTGTGGAGTTCCGGGTGAGTTTCATGCTTTAGGGAAGTTTCAGAGGAACAATCCGCCGACTTTTGTGGGTACTCATGATCCAGAGAGTGCACATAAGTGGTTGAAGGTGATTGAGAAGATCTTCCGAGTGATGGGATGTACTGACATGCAACAAGTTCAGTTTGGAACTCATATATTGTCAGAAGAGGCTGAGAATTAGTGGGATAACACCAGTCAGAGACTAGAAGACGTTGGTACTGTGATAACCTGGGCTGTGTTCAAGCAGGAATTTCTGGGAAATTATTTTCCAGAGGATGCTCGTGGAAAGAGAGAGCTGGAATTCCTTAAGCTAAAGCAAGAAAACATGACTGTGGTAGAGTATGCTGCGAAGTTCGAGGCCCTGGTGAAGTTCTGTCCTCACTACAACCGCGCTGATGCCGAGGTGTCCAAGTGTCTAAAGTTTGAGAATGGGTTGAGACCAGAAATTAAGCAGGGTATTGGATACCAACAGATTCACAGGTATGCTGAGCTGGTGGATAAGAGTAGGATCTATGATGAGGATAGCCAAGCTCGATCTGCTCACTACAAGCAGTTGGGTGAGAAGAAAGAGAATGGGCAGTATAGAGGGAAACCTTATACGACTTCAGCTGACAAAGGGAAGCAGAAGGCTTTAGATGGGAAGAAGATAAGTGGGGGAACAGATCCTGCTTCTGGGAAGTGTTACAGGTGTGGCGAGCAAGGCCACCGTGTCGATGTTTGCACCAATAGTGTACTGAGGTGCTACAGATGTGGTAAGAAGGGTCATAGAGCTACTGATTGCAAGGATGATGGTCCAACCTGTTTCAATTATGGTGAGAAGGGTTACATTAGTACCTAGTGTCAGAAACCGAAGAAGACTGCTACTGTTGCTCAGACCAATGGAAGAGTGTTTGCTTTGGGTGGTGCAGAAGTTCCAGAGAAGGACAACCTGATTCGAGGTACTTGTTTTATTAATAATGTTGAGTTGGTCGCTATTATTAATAGTGGTGCTACTCATTCATTTATCTCACTTGAATGTGCTAATAGATTGAGTTTGAAATTTTCTGATATAAATAGTAATATGGTAATAGAAACTCCAGCTAATGGTTATGTTACTACTACCTTTGTGTGTTTGAGATGTCCGTTGACTATTTTTGGGAAGAGTTTTGTGATGGATTTGGTGTGTTTACCTTTGCACCAAATCGATGTAATCTTTGGAATGAACTGGTTGGAGTTCAACCATGTTCATATCAATTGTTATAACAAGACCGTAGAGTTTCCTGAGTTTGGTGATGGTGGGGAGTTAATGTTCCTGTCTGCTAAGCAAGTAGACGAACTTCTGGGAGACGAAGCATTGGTGTTTGCAATGTTTGCATCGTTGCAGGTTTATCGTGAAGCTGTGAGTGTTTAATTGCCTGTTGTTTGTGAATTTCCAGATGTGTTTCCAGATGACATAAGCGATTTGCCTCCAGAACATAAAGTAGAGTTTGTAGTGGACTTAATACCAGGTACGAGTCCAGTGTCAATGGCTCCTTAGCGGATGTCCGCTTCGAAGTTAAGTGAATTGAAGAAATAATTGGATAAATTACTCGAGAAGAGATTTGTTCGACCGAGTGTTTCTCTGTGGGGTGCTCCTGTGCTGTTAGGGAAGAAGAATGACGGAAGTATGAGGTTGTGCGTTGATTATCAGTAGTTGAATAAAGTGACTATTAAGAATAAATATCCACTTCCAAGAATCGATGATTTAATGGATCAGTTAGTAGGCGCCTGTGTGTTTAGTGTAACACCCCACTTCCCATCGCGAATAAATAATACCTAAATAAATCAGAGTAAGTAAAAATTTATTTTTCCGACAGAAACAAGGATGCCACAATTTAAAGAAAGAAAACACAATCCCTGCTCATATATTTTGATACATAACACAAAATGGAATAAACCTGTAGGGGAACTTTTTCCACTAAAAGGAAAGGTCAATTATGGAATAAAGCGGAAAGATCCATAACTGCCTTGTTTCACAACATAAATCATTTTATAACATTTAAAATATTCGTACAAAAGTAATACAAGATATATTCAACAAATGTATACATACATATATATATATATATATATATATATATATATATATATATATATATATATATATATATATATATATATATATATATCTACAGCGTTCCCCGACTCCCGTGTTACGTATCAGAGCAGACAGACCGACAAAGAACGGAGGACTAATCTCCATAAAAGCCTCCAAGACCACTAATCTGCAATTGCCTCGTAGGGCAACAAACCACAGCAGAAGGGTGAGAAATAACAACTAAATCAAGATTGTATAATAATATGCAAACACATAAAAATTCACATGCATAGTTATTCTCACCACAAGTATCACATACCAATACATACAGCAAGCCACAGATACATAACACATATCAATTATACCAACATAATCACATATTCACACATAAGACATACCAAAGTTATAACATAGGGGAACACGCCACCACATCACATAGCATATGTCTATACGTAAAACATATCATCCATAACCAATGCATTTATCACATATGCACATCAAATCACCAATGATATCACAAGTTCAACACATAATCAATTAATTCACAATTTCCACACATAATCAATCCATTCATGATTTATGCAAATGCACAGAGACCGACACAACGACTCTATGCAATGCATATGCGGTACCATCCATCCATCAATCTCATCACTAGTTCACTCAGGAACTATTAGAATCATCGCTCATTACTTAATGTAACTCCCCGTCGGACATACGATGTTCCTCGTTGCTCACACCCTACACGGGCACACGACGTTTATGGATCGCTCACACCCCACACGGGCACACGACCCGATCGCTCACACCCCACACGGGCACACGATCGTCTATAATCATCGCTCACACCCCACACGGGCACACGACATTATAGCGGATTCCCTCTGGAATCGATTCGTCGCTAACACCTCACACGGGCACACGACATCACAAGATGCATATCATGATGCTTGACACACAAGAACTCATGACAATCAAATGCATCTTCACACATATATGCAACCATAATCATGCATTTACAACCAAACACAACACATTGCATTTACTTGCCCTTAGGCCACAAACCATCATCACAACATGTCATCACATGCATTCACATCATATAACATCACACAAGTCATACAATATCCATATCAAAAGCACATTGCATGATACACATCAATTACACACAATTACAACGACAAAAGTCGACAAAATGACACTATTCCAAATTCTAGACATAATTAAATCAGCCAACAATCTCAAAACCATTTTCACAAGAAAGAACATTTCATTAGCTTTCCAACGGTATAAAGAACGTTCAAAATGGATAAACGGATCAAAAGTTACGGACTTAACAAGAAAAGTAATCGCAAAAAGATAACATTCTGCACCCTTGCTGGCCATACACGTATTGCCCTGAGCCATACGCGTATTGCCCAGCCCCATACGCATATTGCCTACTTTCCTTCCTTGCCATACGCGTATTGCCCTAACCAATACGCGTATTGCCCTGTCCCATACGCGTATGGGCAGCGAAACCCATAATTTTTCCTGCTGCGTTGCTGTTACGAATTTTCACCCAAAAATCCCATTTTTCATCCCCAAATCAATTTTTAACAGCAAAACAAGTACCAACAATTGTTCATAAACACAGTGTAATCGTACAACGCGATTTATATCGATTTCTACTAATTATTCATCAATTTATCAATAAGGAAAACATTGTAAAAACAACCAAAACATATACACAAACAACGCATATACATATACAAGCAAGATATAATTGAAACTTCTCACCCTTACCCGATTAATCATGCTTGAAACGGAGCTTTCCCCGAGTTTTCCTCTTTCTCCTCTTTTTCCTCTTCTCTCTTTTCTTTCTTCTCCTTTTCTTTCTCTTCCTTTCTTTTCTCTCTTTTCTTTTTCTTTCTTTTTAATACTAACAAATATCTACCCTTAAAATGACCAAAATACCTCTACACTCAAATATCTCGCAAACGCTCTCAAAACGCAATAAATCATAAACATACCGATGAAATATATTTCGGGAAATAAAAGTTGAAAAGAAATAATAATTTAATACAAATATTTTATCTATCAGAGAAATTAACCAATTAGCTCAATTAGCAGGTAAAATACAATAAATTCACACATTTCACAAAATCCACATAAATGAAATAAATAAATACAATTAAACAAATCGGGGCGTTACAACTCTCCCCCACTTAGACATTTTCGTCCTCGAAAATATCACCGAGACAAACAACTCCGAATACGACTCACGCATCCGACTAACAAACTAGCATGCCAACAAAAGGCCCCCCGCGAACAACACAACTGACAAACCACCTCGCCAACAGGAACTACTACAACAACACGACAACGACGACAACTACAATGACAAGATGCAAAGCCCATACAATGCACTTGACGACCAACTCACGACTCAAAGAATACTCAAGTTACAACACACAGGTTCACTCTTGAATCGAAACACAACAAGGTCGTTACCCTCACCCTAGGTAACACCACCAACAAGATCACAAGGTTCCACGACACAACAACATTTCAATAACCTCTACACAACCACAAAACCCACATCCTTGTCACCCAACAATGTTACAACAATGCTACGATTCACCAATCGAACATCCAACCAAAACGTCCATCTACATAGTAGCCCATGAATAATATTTAAACCTTTCACTTAACACTTCCATTCTGAAACGACCAATGGTCTCATCATTCCTACATGTTTCCAATGTTCAACCTATGAACTCTTACAAGTCACACCTGCATATACGAATCATGCCACCTCACGCTTCCGTTGCACACTCTGATTACTCGTAACCATCAAAACTATCAATTTCACGTCCAAAGTCTAACTCTTTCTCATATTCACCAAAAATTACTATTCACTTTTAATATACCCAACCTCACACTATCAGATGTCAATTCACACACCAACCCAAATCTCTAAATTCTCCCAAAAGTTCCCACTCTTTAACCATCAAAGCATACATATGCAAAGATTTTTCCGACTTAACTCATCAGGCACGACATTAACTTTACCAATAGGATAATTCGAGCCAAGGTCATAACTAATCAGGAATTCCAACCATCTTACCTTGCCTTAATCCGAGTTACAAATCAAAAGTTATGAAGGAAACAAAACTGCACAAACTATTATGTTCGCTAGGCGAACCTTCTAGCGAGCAGTCGCTACCACCTTCGCTAGGCGAACGTCGTTGGCGAACATTCGCTGACCTTCGCTGCCAGGTTCGCTAGGCGAACCCTCGAAAGCTGTTCGCTGGTCTTCGCCCCAGGTTCGCTAGGCGAACCATGGAAAACTCATAATTCCAGCAGTGTTGTTACTCATCCAAAACCATCATTTTCTCCATCCAAACACCTGGCACCTAAAACCCTCAAAATAATACCTCCAGATTCTCAACACAAAAGTAACCGCAACCCTCTTAAACTCATGAATTCTCAATTGTCGTAAAGCATAAGAAATGACTTTACCCTCTTGCATTAGCACACTAGCTACACTCATCATAAACGCATCCCAATATCCTCACAAACGGTTTATCAGGATCACGCAGAATCAAAACTGAAGCCGTAGACAACTTCTACTTCAGCTCACCAAAACTTACTCACAACGAACATCCAAAACAAACGACTCACCCTTTGCAAGTCAACTGATATAACCGAAGTACGAACTTAGCAAAGTCTCCAATAACCAGCGGTAATAACCAACTAAATTCCAAAAAGCTTCTAAGCACTTTAACCGACTTTGGAGTCCCTCAACGTAGAACTGCATCTATTTCTGATGGATCCATAACCATACTCTCATCTACATTAACATATCCAAGAAAACTAATCTTTTCCAACCAAAATTCTCACTGAAGAACTTAGCATAAATCTTAGTCTCTTTTCAACACTTGTAATTCAACTCTCAAACACTCTACCTGTTCTTCATCTGAGTTTATAACAGATTCGAATATCCTCAATCAAAGCCACTACGAACTTATCCAAATAAATATGGAAAATAAGATTCCGCTACTCCATAAACATTACAGACGTATTACTAATACCAAATAACATCACTGTACGTTGTAATTCCCAACCAAAATCCAAAAGATATAAATTCTTAAATCCTTTGCAAAACTTTTCACTGGGTAACTAGTTACTCACCTACAGACTTAACCGAGTAAATAACAACCTATCCCGATGATAACAAACACAACCAGTCACCTGAAATCGATCAAAGCCTCAACTCACCCACTTCACCACTCTTATCAACATTCCAAACAATTGTGATTTCACTCCAACTCAACCAAACCATTCCAGTTATCTATTCCTGAAAGTGGACACTTATTCTCAATCTTTCCCTTATTCAACTGTCAGTAATCCATACACTATTCCTTTTCATGACAGCCCAGATTCCATAAATCCCAACATATAGTAACCACCAACCAAAAAGAACTCTCAAATATTACCTCCAACCACCAACCAAAAAGAACTCTCAAATATTACCTCCACACCTAAGGTTTTTCTCAAGATTTCCATAGTCTCAATACCATCAAGGAAATTTCAAATTGTTTACGATTCGTCACAATTCAAAACTCAAGTTATCCAGAACACAACCGCAAGTTTCCATACTACTCACTGGTTAACAAGCAACCTCATACTATCATCATTTTCCTTACCAACCCTGTTGGACCTCGTCAAGCCAACCCACTAATGTTTCATCCAAAAACACACCTGAAAACCATGCACAACTGACGACCCATCACTGTGACTTTCCTGCAAAGTTCCAGAACACTATCATCACAAACAAAACCAACCTCTTAGTCCCATCTCCTAAGAGTTTTCTACTTACTTAGCATATATAAACCTCAACTATTCACCTTCGTCCAATTTAAGTTCACTTTCTACCCTCTGAGAAGCAGCCATTAATAACACCCAATCATTCTCTCTCAACGACTTCCCAACTTAACCAACATACCAGAACCTCTAATCTGCCTCCTCTTCCGATATAAGAATCTTCATCGACTCAACCAAATAATCCGTAATCATTTTCTTAATTCCAAACAATTCAATGCACACTCTATCAAAGCAGGAAAGACACGTCTATCCCATCCAACATAATTCCCGTCTGCTATCAACAAGAGATTAAGGGTGATCAGTTCCTCAATTTGTCAATAGACAGCTGACAATCATGATGGGGCGTAAACCGTCTTTACCAACCTATAATAGCATTCCTTACATCCTGTGCACAAAACTACCTCAGACACAAATCCTTAGTTGACATAAACCTTACCTCCGCATTCCCTCCAGAATCTGGAACAACACTGTCCAAACAACACTTACACTCTTGCAATCTACAACACACTAAGTCAATGCTCCACACCTGAAGCAACATGGAGAAGCACCAGCTTCTCCCCCACTTATCTCATTCTAACTCCTGAAAACAAAGGATTAGAAAACCAGAAAGCACTGACAGTGTTTCCCACACATATCACGTACTAAGGGACAAACAACAACGACAGTATTCAACTGTCACACCAACTGACTCAACAACTTGGCCGGACGGACCAACCTGCTCTGATACCACTTTGTAACACCCCACTTCCCATCGCGAATAAATAATACCTAAATAAATCAGAGTAAGTAAAAATTTATTTTTCCGACAGAAACAAGGATGCCACAATTTAAAGAAAGAAAACACAATCTCTGCTCATATATTTTGATACATAATACAAAATGGAATAAACCTGTAGGGGAACTTTTTCCAATAAAAGGAAAGGTCAATTATGGAATAAAGCGGAAAGATCCATAACTGCCTTGTTTCACAACATAAATCATTTTATAACATTTAAAATATTCGTACAAAAGTAATACAAGATATATTCAACAAATGTATACACACACACACACATATATATATATACAGCGTTCCCCGACTTCCGTGTTACGTATCAGAGTAGACAGACCGGCAAAGGACGGAGGACTAATGTCCACAAAAGCCTCCAAGACCACTAATCTGCAATTGCCTCGTAGGGCAACAAACCACAGCAGAAGGGTGAGAAATAACAATTAAATCAAGATTGCATAATAATATGCAAACACATAAAAATTCACATGCATAATTATTCTCACCACAAGTATCACATACCAATACATACAGCAAGCCACAGATTCATAACACATATCAATTATACCAACATAATCACATATTCACACATAAGACATACCAAAGTTATAACATAGGGGAACACACCACCACATCACATAGCATATGTCTATACGTAAAACATATCATCCATAACCAATGCATTTATCACATATGCATATCAAATCACCAATGCTATCACAAGCTCAACACATAATCAATTAATTCACAATTTCCACACATAATCAATCCATTCATGATTTATGCAAATGCACAGAGACCGGCACAACGACTCTATGCAATGCATATGCGGTACCATCCATCCATCAATCTCATCACTAGTTCACTCAGGAACTATTGGAATCATCGCTCGTTACTTACGCTAACTCCCCGTCAGGCATACGATGTTCCCCGTCGTTCACACCCCACACGGGCACACGACCCGATCGCTCACACCCCACACGGGCACACAATCGTCTATAATCATCGCTCACACCCCACACGGGCACACGACATTATAGCGGATTCCCTCTGGAATCAATTCATTGCTCACACCCCACACGGGTACACAACATCACAAGATGCATATCATGATGCTTGACATACAAGAACTCATGACAATCAAATGCATCTTCACACATATATGCAACCATAATCATGCATTTAGAACCAAACACAACACATTGCATTTACTTGCCCTTAGGCCACAAACCATCATCACAACATGTCATCACATGCATTCACATCATATAACATCACACAAGTTATACAATATCCATATCAAAAGCACATTGCATGATACACATCAATTACACACAATTACAACGACAAAAGTCGACAAAACGATACTATTCCAAATTCCCAACATAATTAAATTGGCCAAAAATCTCAAAACCATTTTCATAAGAAAGAAAATTTCATTAGTTTTCCAACGGTATAAAGAACGTTCAAAACGGATAAACGGATCAAAAGTTACGGACTTAACAAGAAAAGTAATCGCGAAAAGACAACATTCTGCACCCTTGCTGGCCATACGCGTATTGCCCTGAGCCATACGCGTATTGCCCTGAGCCATACGCGTACTGCTCTGCCCCATACGCATATTTCCTACTTTCCTTCCTTGCCATACGCGTATTGCCCTAACCAATACGCGTATTGCTCTACCCCATACGCATATTGCCCTGTCCCATACGCGTATGGGCAGCGAAACCCAGAATTTTTCCTGCTGCGTTGCTGTTACGAATTTTCACCCAAAAATCCCATTTTTCATCCCCAAATCAATTTTTAACAGCAAAACAAGTACCAACAATTGTTCCTAAACACAGTGTAATCGTACAACGCGATTTATATCGATTTCTACTAATTATTCATCAATTTATCAATAAGGAAAACATTGTAAAAACAGCCAAAACATATACACAAACAACGCATATACATATACAAGCAAGATATAATTGAAACTTCTCACCCTTACCCAATTAATCGTGCTTGAAACGGAGCTTTCCCCGAGTTTTCCTCTTTCTCCTCTTTTTCCTCTTCTCTCTTTTCTTTCTTCTCCTTTTCTTTCTCTTCCTTTCTTTTCTCTCTTTTCTTTTTCTTTCTTTCTAATACTAACAAATATCTACCCCTAAAATGACCAAAATACCCCTACACTCAAATATCTCGCAAACGCTCTCAAAACGCGATAAAACATAAACATACCGATGAAATATATTTCGGGAAATAAAAGTTGAAAAGAAATAATAATTTAATACAAATATTTTATCTATCAGATAAATTAACCAATTAGCTCAATTAGCAGGTAAAATACAATAAATTCACACATTTCACAAAATCCACATAAATGAAATAAATAAATACAATTAAACAAATCGGGGCGTTACATTTAGCAAGGTTGATTTGAGGTCGGGTTATCATCAGATTCGTGTTAAGCCTGATGATATTCCGAAGACAGCTTTCAGGACGAGGTATGGTCATTATGAATACACTATGATTCCGTTTGGAGTGTTCAATGCACCTGGTGTGTTCATGGAGTATATGAATCGGATTTTTCATGAGTATTTGGATCAGTTTGTTGTGGTTTTCATTGATGATATTCTGATATACTCTAAATCTGAAGAAGAGCATGCTAAGCATTTGAGAACTGTGTTGCAAGTATTGAAGGAGAAGAAGTTGTATGCAAAACTGTCGAAGTGTGAGTTTTGGTTGAAGGAAGTGAGCTTCCTTGGCCATGTGATTTCAAGTGGTGGAATTGCTGTTGATCCTTCTAAGATTGATGTTGTGTTACAGTGGGAGACTCCGAAGTCTGCTACTGAGATACGAAGTTTTCTGGGATTGGCAGGTTACTACCGCAAGTTTAGCGAAGGCTTTTCTAAGTTAGCATTACCTTTGACTCAGCTGACTCGAAAAGGTCAATATTTTGTGTGGGATGTAGCTTATGAAGAGAGTTTTATGGAATTGAAGAAGAGGTTAACGACCGCTTCAGTGCTGATTCTGCCTAATCCAAATGAATATTTTGTAGTGTATTGTGATGAGTCGAAGATGGGTCTGGGGGGAGTGTTGATGCAGAATGGTCAAGTTGTTGCTTATGCTTCTAGGAGGTTGAGAGTTCATGAAGTGAATTACCCAACCCATGACTTAGAGTTGGCAGCTGTGGTGTTTGTGTTGAAAATTTGGAGACATTATTTGTTTGGCTCTAAGTTCGAAGTGTTCAGGAATCATAAGAGCTTGAAGTACCTGTTTGATCAGAAAGAGTTGAATATGAGGCGGAGAAGGTGGTTGGAATTGTTGAAGGATTTCGACTTTGATTTGAGTTACCATCCTGGTAAGGCAAATGTAGTGGCTGATGCATTAAGAAGGAAGTCATTGCATATGTCGATGCTTATGGTGAAAGAGTTGGAATTAATTGAGCAATTTTGAGACTTGAGTTTGGTATGTGAAGAGACTCCTGACAGTGTGAAGTTGGGCATGTTAAAGTTAACTAGTGGTATTCTGGAAGAGATCAGAATGGGACAACAATCTGACTTGAGGTTGGTTAACCAGTTGACATTGATCAACCAAGGTAACGGGGGTGAATTCTGGATTGGTGAGAATGGTGTGGTGATGTTCAGAGACAGGGTGTGTGTCCCAGATGTTCCAGATATTAAGAAGAGCATTCTCGAGGAAGGACATCGAAGTAGGTTGAATATTCATCTCGGTGCTACGAAGATGTACCAGGATTTGAAAAAGTTGTTTTGGTGGCCAGGTATGAAGAAGGATATAGCGGAGTTTGTTTATGCGTGTTTGACGTGCCAGAAGTCAAAGATTGAGCATCAGAAGCCTTTAGGTATGATGCAACCGTTGAATATCCCAGAATGGAAATGGGATAGCATTTCCATGAACTTTGTGTCGAGGTTGCCGAGAACTGCCAAGGGAAATGATTTGATTTGGGTGATTGTGGATAGATTAATTAAATCGGCTCATTTCTTACCGATGAAGATTAATCATTCTTTGTAGAAGTTAGCTGAGATGTATATTGAGGTGATTGTGAAGTTGCATGGGATACCTTCGAGTATTATTTCAGATAGAGACCTGAGATTTACATCGAGGTTCTGGAAAAGTTTACAAGATACTTTGGGTACTAAGTTAAGGATGAGTTCAGCATATCATCCGCAAACGGACGGTCAGACGGAAAAGACTATCTAATATTTAGAGGATTTGCTGAGGGCTTGTGTGTTAGACCACGGAGGATCTTAGGATAGCTATTTGCCATTGATTGAGTTCGCGTACAATAATAGTTTTCATGCTAGTATTGGAATGACGTCCTATGAAGCTTTGTATGGAAGGAGATGTAGAACTCCTTTGTGTTGGTATGAGTCAGGAAAGAGTATTGTACTCGAACCTGAGATTGTACAAGAGATGACTGAGAAGATTAAGATGATCCAGGAAAGGATGAGAGCTTCGCAGAGTCATCAGAAGAGTTATCATGATAAGAGGAGGAAAGCACTTGAATTCCAAGAGGGAGATCACGTGTTTCTAAGGGTGACGCCCGTGACTGGTGTGGGTCGAGCTTTGAAGTCTATGAAGCTCACTCCACGTTTTGTTGGTCCATATCAAATTTTACAGAGGATAGGGGAGGTAGCCTATCGAATTGCTTTACCGCCGTCACTTGCGAATTTACATGATGTGTTTCATGTGTCTCAGTTGAGGAAGTACATTCCGGAGCCATCGCATATGATTCAGATAGATGATGTGCAAGTGAGGGATAATCTGACTATGGAAGCATTACCTGTGCGGATTGAGGGTCGTGAAATGAAGCAATTGCGGGGTAAGGACATAGCTTTGGTGAAGGTGTTATGGAGTGGACCAGCTGACGAAAGTTGGACTTGGGAGCATGAAGATCAGATGAAAGAGTCGTATCCGACTCTGTTTCCTTCAGGTAATTTTTGAGGGCGAAAATTCTTTCAGTGGGGGAGAGTTGTAGCACCCCAAAATAATTATAATATTTATTTAATTGAATTATTATGATTATTCGGTGTTTTGGTGAATATTACGATGGTTGATGACTTTGGGTGGCGTTGTGGGGTAGTCTGAGTTAAGGGAACTTTGAGGTATCTTAGAAGTAGTAATTAAATTAAGATTATTTTATTACTAATAATAGTAAGAAAACTTTAATAATTAGATTATTATTTATTATTATTATTTAAAATAATTAAAAGAACCATTAAGGGTAAGACGGTAATATTGAGGAGGTTAATTGAGGTTAATACGGGTAAATCATGATTAAGGCCCAAAAGATAGGTTTAACAAAAAGAAAATAGGGAATTAGGAGAATTAGTCTGTGCAACCCTAAGAAGTGAAGGGAGAGCTGAGGAAAGGAGGCTAGAACAAGAGGATCAACCGTAGAACCCCGAAAAGAAGAATCTTTGCTGGAAAATTCGAGGTATGGGGGGTTAATTCGGGTTCATATGTTTGATATGGGTTTAAGGTAGAGGTATTTTTGTGTGTTTGCGTTTCTGACGAATTTGTGCTGAATTTGTGATGAATCTGTGGTAAATTTTCGTAACTCTGTATGTGTGTGATTTCTATGATAAATTCTGTATGAGTTGATGTAATTGCTGTGAAATTCGTGTGAATATTTGGTGTTGCTGTGATGAATGTAAAACAAAACCAGATCTGAGATTGAAGGTTGGATTAATGAATTAGGACTTAATAATTAGGAAGAAATTGATGAGAATAATGAAGTAGGATAAAAACATAGATCTATGATGAATCGAAATTGGTTTGAGTATGATTTTGGAGGATCGAAGGTGCTGGAATGGGAAGGTTTTCGTTCAGATGCGAAATCTGAGTTTGGAGTGTTTTCTGGCAATACGCGTAACAGGGGAGGCATTACGCGTAAGAGGGGACATTCCCAGGGTGGTACATGTAGCATACGCACCCGTTCCCAGAGCCAACATGGTCCTCTGCCAGTACGCGTAGGATACGCGTATGAGAATGGAGGCAATACGCGTATGGGAAGCTGAGAAGAAGAGGCATACGCGTATGGGAAGCCATTACGCGTATGGGGTCCTTGGGAAAGGTGCATTACGCGTATGGATTAGCCATTACGCGTAATGGGAGATTGAAGGGGACCTTTGAGAGGGAAACCTCTCTGGTGATACGCGTAACAAGGATGGCATTACGCGTAAGGGAGGCCTGGGAAAGGGGCCCTACGCGTATGATACGCAGGCCAGTGGGCGAGGAATTAAGCCATACGCATATGGGGCATGGTCATACACGTATGGACAGAGCTGCTGGCAGATTTTCCCGTTTTTGCGATTTCTGTCCCGATTTCGCTTGTGATGTCGTTTCTTTGAGACGTAATGCCATGGTGAGGTAATAAAACATGAGTAAACTAGTAACGAAGATGAATGGGATAAAATCGGGGATTTTTATGCGACGAGCGTAATATGACGAATTGTGAGGTATAGTGACGAATTGTGACGAGTGCGACTTGGTGCTGTATAATGATGTTTGTTTGATGATGATACAATTATGACGATTTTATGGTGATGATTAATATGACGATTTGCATCATGCATTCATGGCATAGTTAGGATTTCGGTTCATTTGGTGGCTTCAATCCCATTGTGTGGATTGAACTGTTTTATGAGGTGCTCTGGTTCTTGTGTAGAATCGATCCTATTGGTGGGGATCTTTGGAGGGTGATGTCCCAGTGTCCATCAATTATAACGAATTGGTACCACATGCATGAGTCTATGATGTTGCGTTTCATATTGTGTGGCATTGCATTATATTGATGTGATTAATGTATTCATGACGTTGGGAATGACTTGATGATGTTTATGCTTATGCTTTATCTTTTGCTTATATCTTATATATTGATTCGTGATTACCCACCCTGCCTGGTTGAATGTTGCCTCCACGTGGGTAACGTGCAGGTGATCAGGCTTAGCTCTCTTGGTGCTCGAAGATTTAGCTTTTGAAGTATTTTGATTTCTCCGTCGATTAGAGAGTTTTGCTCTGATATGTAACATCGGGTCGGGACGTTTGAGTCGAATAATTTACGTTCTTTTATTTTGTTGGCATGATGTTTTTATGATGTTTTGTTTTAAGAAGTTTTGGATTATAAAACTATTTTCTTATACTTTGAGTTCCACTACGTGATGTTTAAATAAATTCATGATGGTAAACCCCGTGTTACGGAGCAGGTGATTATTCGATGTTTTGTGACGACATGTGATGCCCTTTTAGGACTGTACTCTGATAAAATAATCGTATTTATTCGTGATGTTTTTTAGGTAGAAAAAGGGTGTTACATTTAACGCTATATTGTATACCGAGACATTGTAAATATTGAATTTATTTTAGTTATCTTGATTTTAGTTCCATCACATTTCATTCATGACATAATTTATCGAGATCTCTTTATTTCATATTTCAAGTACTTGAATAGTTTTTCTGAAACTGAAAAATAAATTATGTCAATGTGCACTTAGAAATCTCATATCCTCACTTGGGTCATCTTTAACTTTAGTTTATTTTCAAGGTGGATGACTCTTAACATTGGAACTGACTTTCGTACCACGCTTCAGACGCGGTTACAACTCATTTGCAATATTAGATTGTCCAATAGAAAACCCACTTTGAGTAAAGTATTAGCAACTGGTAAATTTTTTCTCATAAACTTTGCAAATGAAATGTGTTTTGAACTTCGAGGATCAAAATGATATAATAATATTTTATTTCAAATTTTCCATTTGAACTTCTGGTTCACACTTTCAGTTGCTTAATCTCTCCCCCTAATATTAACAAAATTAATTTATCAATTGATGATCAGCCTACTGGGCTTCAAACAAGTATTCAATTATTGGATCAAGATATATCCTCAAATACGGGATTCATATAAAATACATTTTCTCAACGTTCTTTCAAAACTCATTCTTTAGAATATTAGAGCAATTGAATAATCACAACACATCCAAAAGTTTACTTAGATGAGACATATTAGGTTATTAACCTAAAATAATTTTTAAGTTAATAAGAGAATTAACATATACTATCTTGTTGGCTTAATACAAATAAATATCTTAATATTCATATTTTGTGTGTTTCAAATATCAAATTTAGAATTTATGACCTCTCAAGTATCAATCATACAATTAACTTTAGACATCTAAAGAATGGATCTTCAAGTCCTTTTTTTTATGAACATATGCTACAAGATGTTCAATATCAATTTGAATAATATATGTGATCCTTATCAAGAAAGATCTGAAAAATTCAGAAATTGAGATCTTATTATGAGAAAACAACTTCACAAAAACCTCTGGTTGTGAGTAGACAATAAATATTTGCATGATATTTTAGTCGATGCAACAATTAATATCATGAAAAACTCAATTTCTCAAGTTTTTAATTTCCTTTAGAAACATATATATTTTATTGTATTGAAGAAACCTCTGATTCTTCAAAACTAGTTCTCGCATCATAATACATCCGAGAACACCCAACCAATTTTGCCAACAACACACTTCAGTGTGATATGTAAACTTCTGGTTTAGAATAATGTATATGATTATATTCTTCTAATTTGGTTCAATCTAGAGTAAATAATAAAATAATTTGTATAAAATATATTCATCAAAATTGATGGCATGCGATTTAATTACAATTTCGACATCCAAATCAAAAGTTTCTAAATTTTGTTAAAAATCACGTACATAAAACATATTATTACATTTTCTTACGCTTTATGTATATAGAATTTAGAATATAAAAAGTATTCAACAAACATAAATAACTCCACAAATTTTATGCAAGAAATATTACTTAATATACAAAATTGAAATAAAAGAAAAATAAATATTTGTTCATTAGAAAATTAAACAAAAGAAAATATATGTATACTATAAAATGCATTATTTTTAAGAAAATAATTTATTCAATCAAATCACCACTGAGACTTATCTTTACAATATAAAAATATTAAAAATAAATAAATATATATCATACAAAGTATATTTAATTTTCGCAAATACCTAAGATTGATTTAATGAAACATATCCACCAGTAATGGATGCAATTTAATTTTGATATTTAATTAACACTGTAGCACATGAATGCCTTAATTTGATCAAGATGGATGTTGTGACAACTTATTTGTATGACTTAATTGATAGTGACATTTACATGAAACTCCCTAAAGGGTTTAATATATCAGAGATACCAAAGTTTGGATCTCGATAAAGCTACTCCATAAGATTGAACAAGTGTCTCTATGGGCTGAAACAATTTGGACGCATATGGTATAATCGTCCCAGTGAATATTTTCTTAGAGAGGGATAAACAAATAACTCCGTTTGTCCTTGTATTTTTATAAAAAGATCAAGAAATGAATTTGCAATAATAGTTGTCTATGTTGAGGACATAAATATTATTGGAACTCCTGAAGAGCTTCCAAAAGCTATGAATTGTTTAAAGAAAGAGTTTGAGATGAAGGACTTAGGAAAAACAAAATTATGTCTAGGTTTTCAAAATGAGCTTTAGACAAAGGAATATTTGTACATCAAGAAGGATAGCTATATAGGAAAAAGTATTAAAACACTTATATATTGACAAATGTCACTCGTTGCCTACTCCAATGGTTGTTAGATCATTAGATGTGGAGAAAGATCCTTTCAGACCTCGAGAAAAGGATGAAGAATTGCTTGGTCCTGAAGTGACATATCTTACTGCAATTGGAGCATTAATGTACCGTGCTAATTATACACGCCCTGATATATCATTTGCTGTCAATCTATTAGCAATATATAGTTCTTCACCTACACTAAGACATTGGAACATATTCAAACATATACTTCATTACCTTAGAGGTACAATAAATATGGGTTTATTTTATACCAAAGTATCCAGATTCGAATTAACAGGTTATGCAGATGCAAGTTACTTTTCAGATCCTCATAATGGTAGATCACAAACAAGTTATTTGTTTTCATATGGGGGTACATCTATTTCATGGAGATCGGTGAAACAAACCATAGCAGCAATATCATCTAATCATGCAGACTTTTAGCATTACATGAGGCAAGTCAAGAATGCGTTTGGTTGAGATCCCTAATTTAAAACATACAAAATACTTGTGGTTTATCTTTTGAAAAATTAAATACAACGACCATATATGAAGATAATATTGCATACATCGCTCAATTGAAAGATGATTACATTAAAGGAGACTGAACAAAACTCATTTCACCAAAGTTCTTTTTCACTTATGATCTTCAAAAGAGTCGTGGTATACATTTCCAACAAATATGTTCATGTGATAATCTTGCAGACTTTTTCACAAAGTCACTCCCAAGTAGAGCTTTTAATCAACTAGCACAAAAGATTCGTCTTCATCATTGAAGAAATGATCGCTCAGCTGAGGGGAAGAAATGAACTTAGTTTAAAAGGATATTGTACTTTTTTTCCTTCACTAGATTTTTTTCCCACTGGATTTTTTCCAATAAGGTTTTAACGAGGCACATCCTCAATAAACATCCAAGGGGGAGTGCTATGAATAATAATAAATAGATGTGGATGTTCATTTACCTAACTTTCTATATTCCTTAACTCCTATGAGTTAATTTCATAACCCTTGTCTGTTCCATAAGTTAATGGTTGATTATTGGTCATGTACTATAAATATGGTCCATATTGCAATGCTAAGAAAAAACTTGAGATGAATAATATAATATCACTTTTCTTCGTCTCTCTGTCTTCTTCATCTCTATATCATTTTGGTTAATTTCATAACAAAAATAATGATTTTGTCTTTCAAATTACGATAATGGTTTATTGAAATAAAATAGATATTGTGTTGACAGTGACCAGTGAGATAAATAAATTTTTAATTTTATTGAAATTAAAAAATCGATTATTAGTATTTTTAGTGATAATAAATAAATAGAGAAAAACATTAAAATGAAAGTGAGAAAGTGTGAGAAAAAGAAATGTGAGAGGGATTTGATATTTAAATGAAGAAAGAGAATGAGTATATGTAATATTTAATTGTGATTAAATTGATGGAGGTTGATAAATGAATGTCACTTGTCATGATGTAATATGAGATCAGATTGAAAAAAAGTAAGCATTAGTTGATTATTAAAATGTTCTTTTGTTAGTGTAAATAATTTGTGATGAAAGGGAAATTTTAAGAGTTCATGCAATTGAATTGTTATAGATAAATAGTAGATATGATCATTTCTCCCGAGTCTATGTTTTATGTTCTAAAGATGAAGCCTTTACCGTGTTCAAATTATTTCATGCCTATATTCATTTTCAATTTTCATCGAAAATTAAAAATTTTCAGTATAAAAATAATGGAAACACACATCTAAATTTTTCAAAGATTCTTGCAAGAAAATTTCATTTTATCTCAAAGGTTATCTCCTCTTACACCCAACAAAACTAGTTAGTGGAAATAAAAGATCGTCGTTTACTTGATATGGTGTGCACATTAATGTTGGACTTCTTTTTTCCATCATGATTTTGGTATGAGCCTTATCCATTGTTACTTCTTTCTTTCTCAAGTTAAAAAAAAAAAAAAATTCTTTCTTGAGGTTATTTGGTAAGCCACCCAATTATTTCACTCTTCGCAATTTTGATTGTGTTTGTTATGTTCATCTTCATCCACTAGAACACACTTAACCCATAGCTCCATGGTGAGCTCAAAGAAGAATTTTGTATAAATCTTATTATTATTATATTCTCATTAAAGACATT